>CM076575.1:1681637623-1681802999 GCA_034641835.2 Pinus albicaulis | reverse complement strand
GTCTGCAGGTTGAAGAAAGCCCTCTATGGGTTGAAGCAAGCACCCAGAGCTTGGTACGAGAGGATAGATAGCTACTTGATGAAGCTGGGCTTCACTAAAAGTAATGCTGATCCGAACCTTTACTTCAAGGTTGCCCAGGGGAAGCCTCTCATTCTGGTGTTGTATGTGGACGTACTCTTCCTGACAGGTGTTGACCCTCTCATTCATCAATGCAAGAGGGAGCTCGCTGCTGAGTTCGAGATGAAGGACCTAGGATTGATGCACTACTTCCTAGGCCTGGAGGTCTGGCAGAGACCTGGAGAGATTTTCCTTTCTCAAGGAAAATACATTGTGAAACTTCTGGAAAGATTTGGTATGATGGACTGCAAGTCTGTGTCAACACCAATGGAGCTCAACTTCAAGAAGTTGAGTGGCAGCGCTGCTGGGCCCGTGTTGGCAAATCCTACTGAGTATCGTCAACTCGTAGGGGCTCTGATGTTCTTAGTGAACACCCATCCAGATATATGTTTTGCAGTGAACACTTTGAGTCAACAGATGGTTGAGCCTCATCACTTTCACTGGGTTGGTGCCAGGAATCTTCTGAGATACCTTCGGGGCACGATAAACCATGGGCTGAGATACACTGCCGGGAGCGTGACACTCTGTGGATATACTGATGTCGATTGGGCTGGCAGTGTGGTGGATCGTAAGAGCACATCGGGATGCTGCTTCAATCTTGGTTCTACTTCGATTTCATGGATGAGCAGGAAGCAGAAGTCGGTGGCTTTGAGCACCGCAGAGGCCGAATACATTGCAGCAAGTATGGCCTGTTGTGAAGCAATTTGGTTGCGAAAGCTCTTTAGTGAGCTATTTGGACATGTGTTAGATACCACCGTAATACTCTGTGATAACCAGAGTGGGATTCGCTTGACCGAGAATCCTGTGTTCCACGACCGATCCAAGCATATTGATATCAGGTACCATTTCATCTGGGATATGGTACAGCGAGGCGCCGTAAGGCTCGATCATATAGGAACTGATGAGCAGGTCGCGGATATTCTCACTAAGCCCCTGGGGAAGGTCAAGTTTCTAACCTTCCGTGAGAGACTTGGTATCGTGGAACGACCCTATGATGTGGGTCCTGTTGGACGAAGAGCTCGAGGAGCTCTGGGGGGCTTTGGGGACAGCTTCTCGGTGCTATGAGCAACCATAAGGCTAGGCTTGCCAAACCTTGTTGGTGTGCTTGGACCCCACCGTTGTGATTATTGAGTTGGTTCACCTCTCATTATCAGTGCCCCGTATGCATCCTACCCATTGAGTTCAGGGCTCATGGGAAGTACCTCTCATTTGGCCAATGAGATGGGAAAAGCTAGAGACCAGTAGCAAAGAATGATGGACGCATCAGAGATTGTTGTACTCTCTATCTACGATGGCACGGTCCAACCACTTGATCTGGGATCAAGTCTAGTGAGGTCTCGGACCTCTGCCTGACTTCGGGTCAGATGAACCAACTTCGGGTTGGTTGGAGACTCTTTGTGAGTCTGATAGAGGTTTCGGACCTCTGGGCTGAATTTGTCAGCCGGGAGATGATGTCTTTGTGACTGACCCACTTCTGTTCTGAAATAAAGAGGCCAGCAAAGCAAGTTACGGCGGGATGACGCATGATGTTTGATTGCACTGGTGGATGGAGTTCTCCCTAGTTGAGAGGGAGTGTTAAATTTGGACAACTAGGTCCAAACTCCATCTTGTGATGCTCAGATGAAGATTCCAATATTTGTATTGGATTCCTCTTTCGGAGAGGTGTAAAATTGATATAAAATTGATTTTAATCTGATGAGTAGAACATTTATTTTGAATTTATTATTTATAATAAATTTAAGTGCAGGTCGGCCTTAAGGTTTTACACCCCCAACAGATGTGTCACACACCTCAATGATGGATATAAATACAGTCAACGTTGGAGAGCTTTTCAATCATCTCATCCACACACTTCTCATTATCTACAAGCATTTGGGAAGCAGTTTCATCTCCCAAGTGAGAAGAAGGACGAAATCTACTGCAGCTAAAGGACGAAATTTACCGAAGCAAATTTTCTGCAGTTAGGGTTTCTGGACAAGTTTGACCAGCGTTGACTATGGTCAACGCATGGTCCGTTTGAGCTAAAATTTTGTGGAGTTCGATTTTTGTAGGCCGTACTCATTGGCACAAAAATCGAGGTCAAAAAGTTGACCGAAGTTGGAGCTGCGTTGACTTTCTTGTTGCTGCCATGTGTTGACTTTTTTGGACTGCGTTGACTTTTCTGGGGTTGACTTTGAGTTGACTGGATAATTGATTTGAGGACTGTTGTGACACATTTTGGGTTGGCCGATCAAGAAGACTTTGCTGGTTGAGCATCCTACTGATCGCCGTAACGCACCAACACATTCTCCTGTTTCTGGTTTGTCTTCTATAGATCCACTGGTATGTTCTATCAACATTTTACTTAACTAATTATGTGATTGTTGTTATAAAAGTAAAATTGCATCAACCATAGAACATCTACAAAAATTTACAAAAACCCATGGACTCTACTATAGAAGGAGGATCCTCATCCGGAAAGTTGGAAGGAATCTCCACCTGATCTCCCTTTGTCATCTCCTTTGTGCTACTCAAGCATAAGTGGTTAGGCCCCCAAGTTTCCTTGCAAATGAAGCAAAGACCCTTCCTTCTCAGCTCATTCTTGCTACATGTTTGGATCTTTGTATCTTGTATCGTCGTCAACTCCTCCTGTGTTAGCTACCTTCTAAAGAATCTCATGTTTTGCTCCACCAACCCTTTCGCTAGCTCATAGGCAATTGGTGAGGTAACCTGTGTCTTCCTCCAAATGGCTAACAATTTTGTCTGCAACTGTTTGCAAATAACATCACCTTCAACTGGTAATGAAGATAAGATATCTTGCATGTTGGATTTTACCTCCTCAAGGTGATGCTCTCTGATGTTGGTGAAGAAGAATTAGCACATCTAAAAGTTTAGGTGATCCTGCTCTAGATCAAGCATGACTTCGTAGGATTTTATTTTGGCCATGGTCTCTAGGATCACGAGCCTTCTATCAAAGTTTGAGTTGTGCGTGTCATGCAGTCCTGAATAGCATTCTGAAAGGAATTGAAAGATCATCTTCATGATGTCATCATCATAGGGAGGAAAGGGTGCTACTATCCTCAAAATATCGCTGAAACAATAGGCAATTATAAGCTTGACTCTCTTCCCTAGATGATCCAAGAATTTGGTTTGTACCAATGCATGCATAGTTAGCTCCAGAACTCAATTTAAACTCCAATCAGATTGATCCACCTTGGAAAGACAGGATTCCAGCTTTTCTAATGTAAGAAGGTCATTTTCTTGTCTTCCAGTCTTTAAGTCCATCCCAAGTGCATAAAGCCAATTTCTCACTTCTTTTTCCTTTTGTAAAGCCCTCTGTTGTTTCTGCATTAGCATATTATGGACCTTTCTAGAAAAGGGTCTGTTGTTTTGCTTTAATTCTTGGTCCAAAAAGAACCAAGTAATGTCCTAAACTATTGTTGCTCCCATCTCCTCTCTAAGTTATTAAAGGCATTTTTGAGGTCTTCTAAGGTCTATTCAATACCCATTCTTCCTGCAAATCTCTTATGACAGCACATACAACATTCTATGGGCCCCAAATAAACTTTACCCAACTCAGCCACACATTTACTCTGACTATCAACTTCACCAGCAGTATACAAAAATACTCTGACTCAACAAAAACACAGCACATAGTCTCATTACGATAATGTACATTGTACATTGGTGACGCACATAGTCTCATTATGATAATGTACACTGGTGACATACCCCTCATTTTCCAAGAAGTTTTCTTAGTAAAATGCATTTTTTTGTATGGTATTCTGTCAAACATTTCATGGATACACTGCTGTAGGTGTTTTTGGGTAGTTTAAATTTCTCAACTATAATTTTCAATGCATTATTGTCTCCAATGTTCAGCCAGGTAGTTTCACAATGATGAATAATTCAAATCTGAGCATAAATTGTGTTCCTTCTATTCAATAGCAACACGTAAATATAGATTTTCTTTACATTCGGTACATCATATGCTAGATAGCAGAAATAAAACTCATGAATAGATACACCGTAGAACCTGGAATGATAGGTCGACTTAACTGATGCAAAACAGTCTTTCCACGTCCAGTGCAGTGCCCACAATTTGTTTTGTGCTGAATATCTATGCTCAGCCACACTGGAGTCAAAGAACTCGGGCCCTTCCTTGTTTATATCAGTCAACACCCCCGGAGAAAGTACCCGAATTTCTGAACTTGCAAACTCGACCCTATTCACATTGTATCTTCAATCCCCAACGAGTATTGTGTGATGCAAGTGCAGGGATAAGTCACGGCCTATATGATAAGGGCCTCGAACCTTTCAGCCTATTAACACAGCTATCCACAGAGTGCACGCCCAGCAATTCGTATGAGAGATTTCGGCCCACCAATCAAAGCAAACCCATCTCTCTTGCCAACAGAACTCGTCCAGGGTACAAGAATGCTATTTCGCCCCTCTTCCAGCAGAGAAAATCGTTCATTAGAGGCCCAAAACTCTGATTATACAGTCCTTCCTTGTAGACAGTGATAGAAATAAGTGGCTCGACGTACCCTTGAAGCGATGATTCTGCTACAGCAATACCAAGCAGCCAATATATGCGATTTTTGGAGCGAGTTTGCCAGTTATTCAAATGAATTCGATCCTTGCAAAATTCGGCGTTTTAGAAAAATGACAGAGATCAACCCTGCCACAGATCTGCTCGCCTTCGAGAAAATGCAAGCAAGTCCACCCCTGCAATAATTCGATTCTCCCGGAGCAAAACGATTTTTTGAGATTGATCTTGGCACCAACTATGATTCGATCTCTGCAAATCTTTCTTAGAAGCTCGAAACAAACTTGGATGATGATTCAATATCAGCTGGTACGAATTTATGCACAATACGTCTGGATTTGGCACAATTTCGGGCTTCTGGCACAATTTCGACTTCAGGTAGTGATTTGATTGCCACACAATAGAAATCTGCCTTCAGGAAATAATGCTTTCTATCCCTACAGTTTGGTTAGGCTCGAGGATGAGAATAAATCAGCCTTCTGATAACACTCCAGTAACCAAATTAACAAGCTCACACGCGCTTCAGACATATACTCCGCGTTCAATAATCTTTATCAACTAAACCCTGAAAAATGAATGCCTCTTTTATTTTGTTTAATTTGCTCAGGGCCCTCTTTCAAATATATTCAAAAAAAATTATGCACGGCATATGATTAAAAAAATTATGCACGGCCAACTTCACATGTGCTCACGGCCTTTTAATATAAAATTCGATCTTTTAAACAAAATAATTGGGCGAAGTTGGCCTTTTATAATATGTAGTTTTTGGTCTTTCTTCTTCTTCTCTTTTTTTGAAATAATTGGCCAAAATATTATCTTTTGTAGTTTTTCTCAAAAACTCCCAATTTTCTTTAAATGGATTACAATACTCATGAGAATGATGGTTGTAGGGTTTTTGAATTTGAAGGATACAATAAATTATCAATGTGGAACGAAGAGATTAGCATAGGAAAAGGGCATGGAGGGATCACCATTCTAATAAGAGAAATGTGGAAGGGAATAGTGAAAGTGGAAAAGAGGATCCAAATAAGCAATTTATATGGTTAAAGATAACAGACAACAAAGTAACAATTAAGCTAGTTGCATGTTATTTCGCCCCAAAAAACTCAAAGTTCTACAAGAAGTCAAATTTAGATAAAGAAGACCCTTATGTTGCTCTAAAAAGAGATATTGCCGCTTTCAAGAGTTTAGGTGGTATAGTTCTAATCGGCGACTTTAATGCTAGGACAGCAAACAATCAGTGCATTCAGTGGGGAAGTGAGGGGAATTTGAACAACAATCCTCTTTAGTTAGAGGAGAACGAAGAGCACACGTTGAAAAGGACTTCTCAAGATGGGAATCGGAGTGTGTCGCACTTTGGAGCTGAGTTGTTAGGCTTATGTAGGCTCCATGACATGCTAATTTGTAGTGGCATGAAATCTTGGCCAACATCTGGTGGCATCATGTGTAAAACATACAATGGTCAAAGTGTGGTGGACTATGTAATATGCTCTCAAAGCCTTATCTGCAAATTGTTAGAGTTTAATATTGAGGCTTGTCCTATAGAGATGAATTCTGACCACATGCCTCTCTATATTAAGTTAGCATACACTCAAGTGGGATACAGGAAGGGCAGATGATCCGGATTTATGCAGGAACGCAACAGAATAAACACATAACCATAAATACAGAGATGCAGCGGAAATAACACTTCATTTCATTAATATCAAATAACAGAAAGATGCTTACAGACATAATGGAAATAAAATAGGTAGGGTGCTGGTAGCGAATCTCTGAGAAGAGATGTGGTGGCTACAGACCTCTGAACTGCTTTATTGAGGCGCGAGGGCCTATTTATTGTTGAAGCAATGGAGAACCCTAAACATCCCAAAAACCTAACCCTGGGAGATGAAGCGCCAAAACTATGGGCCACAGTTGGGTTAGGTGTGTTAACTTCCGGACGTAACTTTGGCATACTATCTCTAGTTTGATGCATATGATACATCGTTAGAAAGCTCTATCAGGGACTACGGGTTGACGGAGACAATTTTAATCAGAAAATTCGTAGGCGCTTTCATACCCAAAAACATCGTTTGGGAGCCTCAGCAGCTCGAGTTCGGAACCGCTTGCTAAAAAATAGTAAGTTATGCGGCCAAGAAAAGGCGAAGGCGATGGTGGGGGGCCAAGTGGAATAGGTGGGTGGCCACCAATATCCACCTGGATCATTCCTTCCCCCTTAGGAAGCAATGGTCCCCATTACGTTAAGTTCCTCCATGAGATGAGGAAATTTCTGCTGAACTTGGTCCCTGGTGAACCACTTTCCTTGGTGCAGGAGTTGGCCAGCTTTGACAACCCGATACAGTTGGATCTGCTGATGACGAGTGTTCTTGATTTGCATGTCCATGATACAATCTGTGGTGGCCTGTTCCATGCAGTCTGGGTTTAACTCTGTTGGTGTGAGTTGTTCTGTAATGTCCGAGGTGTCCAGTAGAGGTGGAAAGTAAGGACGAAGGCGATCCACATTGAAGACTGGGTGCAGACCAAGGAATGGTGGAATACTAAGCTCGCAGGCATTGTTACCTACAGCCTTGGTGATGGTGTACGGCCCGTATCGGAGCGGGCGAAGCTTGCGGTGAGGTCCAGTGAGGCGCTCCTTCTGCAAATGTAGCCATACTTTGTCGCCCACATGGAAGTGGTGTGGCACCCGGTGTTGATCATGGCGCTGCTTGTACTTCGCATTGGCTCTGTCCAATATATCATGAACCTGTTGGCGGATGTGTTGAATGCGCTCGATGAAGCTACTTGCTTTGTCGACTTCAGACTGGACATGAGCTGAATCGGCCTGAGCAGCTGCAAACGGCATGGCTATGTCAATGGGACATAGTGGTTGGAATCCCAAGCCCACCTGAAAGGGGCTATGGCCAATTGAACTGTGGAGAGCCCGGTTATAACCGTGTTGTACATAGGGGAGGCTCTCGTCCCATGTGCGTGGATGCTTTGAGTTGTACATGCGCAGAATGTGTACAATCATTCTGTTGACGACCTCTGTCTGGCCATCTGTTTGGGGATGGAAAGCTGTGGACTTGGTGAGCTTTGTGTCCAACATTGACCGGAGGCTGGACCAAAATGTGCTGAGGAACCTGCTATCTCGATCTGATATGATAGACTGTGGGATCCCAAAGTGCACCCACACTCGTTCAAAGAAGAGTTTAGCAGTGGCTTCTGCTGTGATATTCTTCTTGCAGGCCGCCATAATGGCCATCTTCGAGAATATGTCGACGACCACAAAAACACAGTCATTTCCATGCTTAGTAGAAGGCAGGCCCGACATGTAATCCATGGAGATGGATTCCCAAGGTCGACTAGGGGTAGGTAGAGGAGTATATAGGCCTTGCTTCTTGATGGTCGGTTTGGCGATGGCACAAGCAGTGCAGGATCTGATGTGCTTCTCGACATCCTTTCGAAGGTTCGGCCAATAGAAATACTTCTGCAGGATTGATACTATTTTCTCAACCCCGAAATGCCCAGCGACTTGACTGTAGTGTGCTTCCCATATCATCTTGGCACGCTCGCTTGAAGGAACACAAAGGTGTCCCAGGTGACATAAAAGTGCATCTTGGAGGTGAAAATTTGGAACTTGTGTGCCCCCCAAGAGTGCCTTGTAAGTGTGGCCGAATTCTGGATCACTCTCATAGAGAAGCGGCCAATCAGAAGTCTCGTGCCCACAAGAGTTGAGCACGGTGGTGAGCGCCACGATCGGTGGTCGGCTGAGGCAGTCTACAACATTATTGGTGCTACCCTTCTTGCACTTGATGTTCAAATGAAACTGTTGCAGATATGTGGACCACTTCTGATGGCGATCATTCTGCAACTTCCCTTGTGTCTGTATGAACTGCAGGGGCCGGTGGTCTGTGTGGATGATTGTTTCCTTCCCCAAAATGTAATGCTTCCATTGTCGACAAGCTTGCACAATGGAATACATTTCTTTGTCATAAGTGGGATACTTGCGGACTGTATCAGACAATGTCTCACTGTGATATGCCACTGGATGTCCCTGTTGAGTAAGAACTGCCCCAATAGCATAGTCAGAGGCATCTGTCTCGATCTCAAATGGCTGCTGCAAGTCTGGTAAGGTGAGCACTGGGGCAGAACAGAGGCGAATTTTCAATTCTTTGAACGCCTTCTGTTGAGGTTCCGACCAAAAGAATTTTGCTCTCGCTCCTCCTTTGGTGACTTGACTCAAGGGCCAAGTGATATGAGATAATCCCAACACGAATCTACGGTAGAAATTAGCAAGACCCAGAAAGCTGCGAAGCTCTGTTATAGTAGTCGGGGCTGGCCAATCCCGAATGACTTGGATCTTGGCTGGATCCACATGCACCCCCTTTTCATCGATAATGTATCCCAGATATTGAACCTGGGTCATGCCAAACGTGCACTTCTCCAAATTGGCACACAACTTGTGTTGCCGCAGTGTTTGGAGGACTTGTCGGATGTGATGAAGGTGCTCTTCCAAAGTCTTGCTGAAGATCAGAATGTCATCCAAGTACACCACTACGAATGAGTTGGTGAATGGCCGCAAGATGTCGTCCATCATCCTCATGAAGGTTGCGGGAGCATTCGTCAACCCGAAAGGCATGACCGGCCATTCAAAAAGGCCTTCCTTAGCTTTGAAGGCAGTCTTCCACACATCAGAGGGTTCAATTGGTACCTGGTGATACCCAGACTTCAGGTCGATCTTACTGAAATATTTTGCACCTTGGAGTTGGTCCAGAAGGTCATCAATCCGTGGGATTGGGTGCCTATTCCGGACAGTGATCTTGTTCAGCGCCCGATAGTCAATACAGAGTCTCCACGTCCCATCCTTCTTCTGTACCAACATGATCGGGCTCCCACAGGGCGATGAACTTGGTCTGATGTGACCTTTCTGCAACAGCTCCTGAATCCGCCTCTTGATTTCATCATTTTCCAGAACAGAGCGTCGATAGATCGGTCCATTGGGTAGTGGCGCACCTGGGGTCAGATCAATCGGGTGCTTGACCTAGCAGTGCAGAGGAACCCCTGTGGGTGAGGTGAAGATGTCCTCGTACTCCTCCATGACCTTATCCATTTGTTGTTGTCGTGCAGAGGGGCCCTGTCTGGAGGTCGTGGCCACAGTCTTCTTCTTGCCCTGGGGGCGGATCATCAGGAAAACGAATTTCCTGGTTTGGGAAATGAGCTTACTACATTGTTTTGCAGTAACCAAAAAGATAGTCGTAGGAGGTGGTACCTCTGGTATCCTGTACAACTTATTTCCCAAAGTAATAATAACAGCACGAGGTCGAGACTCATACACAGCATGACGCTTCCACAAGTATGGTTGTCCTAATAATACATGAGAAACATCAATAGGAGCAACATCACATAATACCTCATCCGTGAAGGGCTTGATGCTATAGGGAAGGCGACACTGCTGGCTGACGCGGAGATCTCGTCCTTGGTGAAGCCACCCGATGGTGTATGGATGTGGGTGAGCTGTGGTCGGCAAGCCCAACCGCTTCACGGCGTCTGCTGAAATGAGGTTCTTTTGGGTCCCATTGTCGACAATGAACTGTACAGGGGAGCCCTTTACCCACATCTGGGAGTGGAAGAGACGTTCCTCCTCCTCTGGATCTTCCGGTTCCTCCTTCTGGACCTTTGTAGTGGCAACAGTGGCGTTGGGCTCCACATCAATAATCTTTTTCCCTTTTTCATTCCCCTTTTCAGGTTCTGATTCGGAGTCGGAGCATGCATCTGACTCAGAAGCCCTCATCTCGGCCACTAGTGACTGCTTGGCCCGACACTCACTTGTGTTGTGAGTGGAGCTCTTATGGAACTCACACCACTTTCCGTGTCCTTCTTTGGCTTTGCGGTGCTGTTCTTTTCTTGTGGCTTCGATGAGTTGTCTTTAGCCGCCATGCCTTGGCTCGGTCCTTTGTTTTGCGGTTTGGAAGCACCTTTCCCTTGCTTTTGATTCGCAGATCCAAAGTCTCGCTTCTTCTGCTTGAATTTCTGCTCAATCTTGGCAGCATACCGGTATGCCGTACCAAGCGAGGAGATGTCGAGGAACTCCATTTCCTCCTGAATGTATCTGTGCAGACAGTTGCGATACTTTAGCACCAAATGTTTCTCTGAATCTTTGATACCCAACTTTGTGCGCAGGGTATGGAACAGATTCGTCAGCTCATGCACATCTTGATCCCTTTGTTGTCGCGGCGTGGTCCATTGTATGTACTTGTCCTCATAGCTCCCCACGGGATAGTACTGTTCCTTGATGGCGTCTCGGAAAGAATTCCAAGTTGGTACGGCCGAGAACAGAGAGGGTTCTGTCTGGTCCTTGTTCTCACAGTAGGTTTCCCACCAGTCCTTAACATGGGGGGTAGCTTTGAAGAGTGCAAAAATAATCTTCTCCCGGTCTGAAAAGTCATGAACAGAGAAATATCCTTCTAATAGATTCAACCATCTATCTACGGCATCTGCGTCTATTTGACCCTCGAATATGGGAATGTCAAAATTTACTTGTACCTTAAAGGGAGTCGCAACTCCAGAGTGGCTACTAGATGCAGATGCGCCGCCGGCGGGCAGCCGTTGAAGGATCTGAGCAAAACTGTCCATCATCGCGTTCCTTTGTTTTTCGAGGGCCTCCTCGAGCAATATTTTGATAGGATCTCCTGCTCCCTCATCTTTCTTTTCGTCCCCCATGGGCGTCCGTCGAGGTTTACGAGGCTGATCTTGCAAAGGTTCCACCAGATCAAGCCCTAGCTCCTTATACCCCGACCTCGGTGGGGACATGCAAAGAAGGATCGAGAAAAAGCAGACCGCTCTGATACCACTGATCCGGATTTATGCAGGAACGCAACAGAATAAACACATAACCATAAATACAGAGATGCAGCGGAAATAAAACTTCATTTCATTAATATCAAATAACAGAAAGATGCTTACAGACATAATGGAAATAAAATAGCTAGGGTGCTGGTAGCGAATCTCTGAGAAGAGATGTGGTGGCTACGGACCTCTGAACTGCTTTACAATGAGGCGCGAGGGCCTATTTATTATTGAGAAACAATGGAGAACCCTAAACATCCCAAAAACCTAACCCTAGGAGATGAAGCGCCAAAACTATGGGCCCCGTTTGGGTAAATTGGTGTTTCAACTTCCCACGAACGTAACTTTGGCATACTATCTCCGTTTGATGCATATGATACATCATTAGAAAGCTCTATCCGAGGACTACAGCTGTCGGGACGAATTTTATCAGAAAATTCGCTGGCGCTTTCATACCCAAAAAACGTCGTTTAGGGCCTCAAAACGGCTCCGGAAGTTCAGGACCCGAAAAACTGCTGAAAATAGTAAGTTATGCCGAAACTGAAAAACTGAAAGAGACAATGGTGGGGGGCCAAGTGGAATAGGTGGGTGGCCACCAATATCCACCTGGATCAGCAGACCCAACAAGGCCATAAGAAAGTTCATGCAAATGGAAAAATCCTCATAAATGAAGAAAGCCAAGAACTCTTTGTTGCTACCTTAGAAATAGAATGCATGGGCAGCAACATGTTGATTCCTCTAATCCACAAAGCCTTAAATGGGTGCAAAAGGCCTCGGCCTAAGAAAAGTGTTTCAAACACATTTCCAACCAATCCTTGGTTTGATAAAGAGTGCAAAGCTGCTAAAAGATCCCTTAAGGAGAAGGAGGCAAATAGTGAGCGCATGAAAAAGTATAAAAAATTGATAAAAAAAACAAAAAAAGAAATTTATGTGGCTGCAAGAAGAAAGGAATTAATCTCTTTGGGAAAGCACAACCCCAAAGGATTTTGGCGAGAATTAAAACAAAAGAGAAAGAAAATAAATAATAATATCTCAGCTATGCATTGGTTGGAATATGCAAAGCTTCTCTATGAGAGAAATAAAGAGAAAAGTAACCCCCCCATAATCAACTCTACAACTGTGTTATTTTTAGTGGAGGATGTCAGGCGAGGTATAAAAAATTTAGCGAGTGGTAAATCCCAAGACATTGATGGGTTACACGCAGAATTCTTAAAATGGGGTGTTGATATCTTGGCCCCAATCATTAAAAGGATCTTCAACAACATCACACAAGGAAATTTTCTGGTGGAATGGACAACAAGTATTGCTATCCCTCTTTAAAAAGTGGAGACATCAATAATCCCTCTAATTATCGCACTATTATGGTCAATCCTCTTCTTGGAAAATTGTTTGGGAGCATGATGGAGCGTAGAATCAGGAGTTGGGCAGAAAAAGAGGGTAAAAGAGCAAAAGGATAGGTTGGTTTTAGGCCAAGGCATTCTACAATTGATCATTGCATCACACTTAGGCACATCATAGAAAAAGTTATGGGACATTCAGGGTCAGGAAGCCTTTTGTTTCTTTATTGATTTCAAAAAAGTTTTTGACAATTGTTCCTAGGGATAAGCTTTGGAAAAGAATGGAATAGCTTGGAATCCCAAATGAATATAGAGTTTTTGTCCTCAAACTGTATGAGAAAGTTAGTGCTAAAATCAGAACAAAAGAGGGCATTTTGGAATGCTTTGGTAGTGACATCGGGGTCAAGCAGGGGTGCCCCCTTCCCCCCACTCTATTTGGTTTGTATATTGATAAGCTAGAAGAATGGCTAAACAACACCAGTGGAGAGGGTATTCAACTAGCAGCGTACGTCATGAAACTACTTTTGTACACTGACGACATTATCTTAATTGCAAAATATGTGCATGGTTTGAGAGATCATTTGAAAGCATTAGAGATTTTCTGTCAAGAAGTTGGGATGCAAGTAAACACTAGTAAAACCAAAGTCATGATCTTCTCTTTGAAATGGAAAAAGCAATAGGTTAGCTTCATATTTGAGGAAAAACCCCTGGAGATAGTGGAAGGGTACAAGTACCTAGGAATTGTTTTTCACAATAGGATCAGTTAGGATACATGCATAACTAAAAGGATCCAAGGGGGGTGGAGAGCTTCTTATCTTCTCCAAAACAAATGCAGGGAAGCAGAATTGCGGGAGTGGAGAACCAAGAAAACTCTTTTTGGAGTGTTGGTTACCTTGATTGTCCTATATGGATGTGAAGTTTGGGGCAGCAACATGTCAAATCACAAGTGGAGACAAATACAAAGAATTCAAAAATACTTAATCATTAGTAACCTCAAAGTCAAGGCAACAGTCCCATATGAGATCCTGCTAGTTGAGGCTGGAATGTTTCTGATGGAGGCTTCAACAATCATTCGTTTGTTAAGTTATCTAAAAAAGGTGGAAAACGTGGAGGCACAGTGTTGGTCCAAGATGATTTACGCAGAGGAGATAAAGTGCGGGAAGAAAACTTGGAGGAAACTAAATAACAAATGGATGAGCAAATGGGGAATTAATTGGCAAGATTTCCATAATTCTAAAAAGGAGATAAAAATTTGGGTGTTTGAAAAATTCAAGACTGCCATGTGGGAAAAACAGGTTGGCAAAAAAAACGATATATATCAAAAACTTCAACCCATCACAATCGCATGAAGAAAAGACTTATTTGAGTGAGGCAATCAAAGGAGAGCATAAAATTTTAATAGCACATCTGAGGACCGGATATCACCATCTTAGGTGCGAGACAGGTAGATTGATAACCCCCAAGGAAGAATGGGAAGAAAGAATTTGTATATTTTGCAGGACAGGAGCAGTTGAAATTGAATGGCACTTTATCATGGAATGTTCGGCTTATGAGGACATTCGTAATTAGTTTGAAAGTGATCTAAAGGTGGACAATTTGAGTACATTATTCGAGGAGGCAAGGCTTCACAAAACTGTGAATATTTTGATCAAAATTCACAGCAAGAGAGTTATTCTAGAGGGAAACTCGAGAGTGTGATGTTTTGTATGATGTGGAATGTGGGTCCCTTAGACTGTTGGGTCTCGTGGATGTTATTAAAATATATCATATCATATCATGAGCAATTAACCTGTAGGCTAGCGATTTTCCTTAAATTGATCATCAATTAACCCACAAGCTAGCAAGATGCACGATTCCGATACCACTGTATTGTTCCAAAATTAAAAATATGCCAGAAAATTTCTTAATCAAGATTTTACCCTAAATTTCTGCAAACAATAAGAGAACGTGCACCATGAGTTTATAGTAACAAAAACTAATTTACATTATGGAACCCATAAATGTTGCAAACTCATAAGTAATATTGCAAACTCAGATTTATTAATAAAGATATAATATGTCAGTGCAATAGCTAGATTTAGCTGATATAAGATGGCCACGAAATTGTTTTCTACAAGCTAAACCTAGCCTCCACAAAAATAACTAAAGATGATGCTCAAGCTGAGGATATGAGTGGTCCTCACTCCAATATCATTGAAGCTCTATGAGACTCCTAAATGAAGTCTCCTCAAGGAGCGTTGAGTTTTTGTCCAACATACTCAACAACAAAGACAAATGTTCAAATCCAAGATGTCCTTAAATGGTTTCCTCCTCCTCTTTTATAGATATCATGGACCCATCTAGAAGTCTTATTTTATTATTATTTTAATCACTTAGTACCTTTTTCCATCCTTTTGTTTTAATTAAAATACCCTTTTAATTTGGGAAAATGGTAAATCGGTCCTCATCCCTCATCAAGTCACTGAAAGTCACTTCCCACTATCTCATCTTGTAGATCTTCTCGTTATGGTTTCGATGAGTTATTACACTCCGTTGTTCCATCAAGTATTCCTCCTGTAATGCCACCTTAAGCGTGATTAATTGAGTTAGGCTTAATAATAACCATGTTTTCTGAAAGTTGTCAGAATGCAACGAAACAAAAGGAAATTTGTGGTGATTATGGAATATATCAAGCGAATGCCATTGGATTATTGACATTTCAAACCTTTTTAACATATTTAGAGCAAATTCATGGCTCATCCCATCATCATTGCTGGCAAAGATTAGATCATCAATGTATACAAGAGTGATAAGTAATTTATCTTTGTTTATCTTCATGTAGAGATTGCTTCTTGCTACTCCCTTTTTTAAACCTTCTTGTTGTAGATAGTGATCTATCTATGCATACCAAGCTCTAGGAGCTTGTTATAGTCGATACATAGCCTTTTTAAACTTGCATACAAATTCTTTCCCTTCAGCTAGATCAAACCCTTCTGGTTGCTCCATGTAGACTTCTTCCTTGAGTTATCCATTCAGAAATGTTGATTTTACATCCATTTGATAGACCTTGAATCATTTCGAGCAAGTAAATGTCAAAAACATTCTTATAGCTTCCAATTGTGCTACCAGTGTAAAGGTTTCTTCAAAGTCAATTCCTTCAATCTGCGAGTATCCTTTGCAAACAAGCCTTGCTTTATTTCTGATTATTTGTCCATCCTCATTCATCTTGTTTTTGAATACCCATTTTGTTCCAATTATATTTTTATCTTCTGGACGAGGTACTAGCTCCCATGTTTCATTATTTTCAATTTGAGATATTTCTTCTTCCATTTCCTTTATCCAATGAAGGTCTTTACTTGCTTGAGAAATTTTTTTGGGTTATATCATAGATAAGAGAGCAACACCATCTTTTCTTGGTGTGCTTGTCATTCTTCTTCGAGTTTGAATTCCTTCATCTATATTCCCAATAATCTATTCTTATGGATGATGTTTTTGAAGGAATTTGATCTTAGAAGGAGTTTGTGAAGGTTCATTTTGAGGGTCTTGATCTCTTTCTTCCTTTTTAGGTTCTTCTTTGATTTCTTTAGGAAAAGGTTCTACTTCACAGTCTTCAATTTTATTTTCTGGAAGAACTTCATCGATCTTCACATCAATGCTTTATACTATTTTTTGTAGTCGATTATTGTAGCATTTGCAAGCTTTTCTCATAGTACAATATCCAAGAAATATTCATTCGTCAACCCGAGAATCAAATTTTCTTGGTGAGTCATCATTTATTTTTATGAAACATTTTCTTCCAAAAATCGTGAAGTATTTTACTGAAGCAGGTATTCCTTTCCATAATTCATAAGGAGTCTTGTCATTATTTGGTCTTAGTTGAGTTTGATTCAAGGTATAAACTGCTATCCTGACTGCTTCTTTCCAAAATTTTGGCTACAAGTCAGTTGCTAGTAACACTGTCCTTGCCATTTCTTGAACGATTCGGTTCCTTCTTTCAACTACTCCATTTTGCTTGGGTGCTCTAGCAACAGAGAGTTCCCTTATGATTCCACACACTTTGCAGAATTCATCAAAATATTTTTGAAGTGAATTCTCCTCCTCTATCCATTCTAAGGCATTTAATCTTTGAATCTTTCTTATTTTCAACAAGAGCTTTAAAACTCTTAAAACATTAAAATGCTTTGGATTTGTATTTTATGAAATATACCCACATCGTTCTCGTATAGCCATACAAAAATAAAGCAAAATACCTTTCACCTTGAAGTGTTGGAGTTCTAGTTGGACCACATAAATTTGCATGAATGATCTCCAAAGGTTTTGATGTTGAGAACTCCTTAGTCTTGAAACTGGTTCTAGTTTGCTTTCCCGGTTGACATGGTCCACATACAACTTGATTTGGCTTGAACATCTTTGGAATTTCCCTTACTACATTTTTCTGATATTAATCAAATTATCAAAGCTTGTATGCTCCAATCGCTTGTTCCATAACCAACTTTCATCTGTTTGACTTAAGTAACATTTATCTTCTTGGAATTTGCTTAGAATGTAAACTTTATCTAGTGTTCTTACTCCTTTTTCCACAAGTTCTCCTGAGGATGAGTTTCTTATTTCACAATCTTTAGTGCTAAAGACAACATTATGTCCTTGGTCACAAATTGGGCTAACACTTAAGAGATTGTGTTTGAGCCCTTCTACCAACAAGGTATTTTGAGCCTTTCCTTGTCCATTAATGAGGGTATCAGTCCTTTTCCAATGATTTTAGCAGATCCATTTCTAAAGGATACATTTCCATTCTTTTTGTTCAATGAGACAAACTTCTTTTGGTCACCTGTCATATGTCTTGAGCATCCACTATCCATGAACTAATGGTTTTCATTACTATGAGCACATAGAGCTAGGTTACATTTATCTATATTGAGGTTCAACCTTTTAACTTCCTCTCTTTTGAGTGGGAAGTTTTGTTCATTATGATACAATTATTACATAATGAGCAAGTCAGATCAAACTTAGCCAAAGGATCAAAATAATTGTAAGTCTTGATTTTTCCTTGCTCTTTAGGACCGCGTAGTTTGTTTGTTTGATCTTTCAAGCTTAGTGCTTCATTCTTATGAGCCATGCAATGCTTAGCTTGATGACCAAAGTTTTTACAATAGTAACAATACCCAAGAAAGATAGTTTGGTACCTGTTGTAATAGCCATAACTTGAATCAACATTCTTCCTTGGAGTTGCCCTTCCTTCATTCCTTGGATTTGAGATGGGCCTTTGTTCTTGGTGAGATGACTTCTCTTCTTTTGGACAAATACAAAGTACATCGGCATAGATTCTTGCATAATCCTTAGTACTTGATGATTCTCCTTTGAAACCAATCCCATATTTGTCATATTGAGGTTTTTGAGTATTAAGGATGTTATCAAGTGCTTGAGAGCTTTTCCAATCCTTTTGACTTGCTCCAACTCCCTCCTAAGAGATACTATCTCAGCTTTGAGTTTTTCACAGATTTCTTCTTTTTATTTTATCTTGTTGTTCAAGAAGTCTTCCCTTTTTTTGCTTCCTTTTTTTTTCTACTTTGAGAGAAATTATCTTCTTTTGTAATTTCTCATTTTCTTCAATGGCACTTATTATTAATTCATCACATTTACTTCGCCTTCTAGTCCTAGATCATCATCATTTGTGAATGCCATGAATAATACTTCTTGGCTTCCAGCATAGTCATTTTCTTCATCTAATTCATCATCACCTCCTTTATGATGAGAGATATTTCTAGTTGATTTCTTCTTGATGACTACAAATTCATCTTCATCAGACTCATCTTTTTTGGAGAATAAGTTCTTCTTATTAAACCCTTTCTTTTTATACACCGTCCTTTTAGAATCCTCCTCCTCATCACTATCATGTTTATGAGGACATTTGGCAACATAATGACATATTCTTCCACATTTGAAACAAATAAGAGGGTACTTACCTTTTAGCTTGGATCGGTTCTTTAGTCTTCGTACAAATTGTGCTAATTTGGTTTCAACATTGGAGTCATCATTGTTGTTATTCCATCCTTTCCCTCTTTTTGTTGATTTTAAGGCTTTGAATGTTGCTTCTTTGGAATTTGGGATTCCTTTCCTCATCTCATAGGAAATGAGAATTCCATGAAGTTCATCCATCTTAAGGGTATCTATGATCCGGATTTATGCAGGAACGCAACAGAATAAACATGTAAACATAAATACAGAGATGCAGCGGAAATAACACTTCATTTCATTAATATCAACGAACTGAATTTTGCTTACAGACAGAATGGAAATAAAACTAGCTAGGGCGCTGGTAGCTATCTCTGAGAAGAGATGTGGCGGCTACAGGCCTCTGAACTGTGTTACAATGAGGCTCGAGGGCCTATTTATCATTTAGAAACATTGGAAAATCCTAAACAGCCAAAACCCTAACCCTAGGAGATGAAGCGCCAAAACTATCGGCCCCGTTTGGGTAAATTGGTGTTTCAACTTCCCAGTGGCGTAACTTTGGCATACGATCTCCGTTTGACGCGTACCATACCTCGTTAGAAAGATCTATCCGAGGACTACAAATTTGGAACGGGCAACATGGGTCCATGGACCCATGTTGCCCTCCGTTTTCCCAAAAAACGTCGTTTAGGGCCTCAAAACGGCTCCGGAAGTTTAGGACCCGAAAAACTGCTAAAAATAGTAAACTGTGCCGAAACTGAAAAACTGAAATGGACAATGGTGGAGCCCCAAGTGGAATAGGCAGGTGACCACCAATATCCACCTGGATCATTCCTCCCCCTTAGGAAGCAATGGTCCCCATTGCGTTAAGTTCCTCCATGAGATGAGGAAATTTCTGCTGAACTTGGTCCCTGGTGAACCACTTTCCTTGGTGCAGGAGTTGGCCGGCTTTGACAACCCGATACAGTTGGATCTGCTGTTGACGAGTGTTCTTGATTTGCATGTCCATGATACAATCTGTGGTGGCCTGTTCCATGCAGTCTGGGTTTAACTCTGTTGGTGTGAGTTGTTCTGCAATGTCCGAGGTGTCCAGTAGAGGTGGAAAGTAAGGACAAAGGCGATCCACATTGAAGACTGGGTGCAGACCAAGGAATGGTGGAATACTAAGCTCGAAGGCATTGTTACCTACAGCCTTGGTGATGGTGTACGGCCTGTATCGGAGCGGGCGAAGCTTGCGGTGAGGTCCAGTGAGGCGCTCCTTCTGCAAATGCAGCCATACTTTGTCGCCCACCTGGAAGTTGTGTGGCACTCGGTGTTGATCATGGCGCTGCTTGTACTTCGCATTGGCTCTGTCCAATATATCATGAACCTGTTGGCGGATGTGTTTAATGCGCTCGATGAAGCTACTTGCTTTGTCAACTTCAGACTGGACATGAGCTTAATCGGCCTGAGCAGCTGCAAATGGCATGGCTACGTCAATGGGACATAGTGGCTGGAAGCCCAAGCCCACCTGAAAGGGGTTATGGCCGATTGAGCTGTGGAGAGCCCGATTATAACTATGTTGTACATAGGGGAGGCTCTCATCCCATGTGCGTGGATGCTTTGAATTGTACATGCGCAGAATGTGTACAATCATTCTGTTGACGACCTCTGTCTGGCCATCTGTTTGGGGATGGAAAGCTGTGGACTTGGTGAGCTTGGTATCCAACATCGACCAGAGGCTGGACCAAAATGTGCTGAGGAACCTGCTATCCCGATCTGATATGATAGACTGTGGGATCCCAAAGTGCACCCACACTCGTTCAAAGAAGAGTTTAGCGGTGGCTTCTGCTGTGATATTCTTCTTACAGGCCGCCATGATGGCCATCTTCGAGAATCTGTCAACGACCACGAAAACACAGTCATTTCCATTCTTAGTAGAAGGCAGGCCCGACATGTAATCCATGGAGATGGATTCCCACGGTCGACTAGGGGTAGGTAGTGGAGTATGTAGGCCTTGCTTCTTGATGGTCGGTTTGGCAATGGCACAAGCAGTGCAGGATCTGATGTGCTTCTCGACATCCTTTCGAAGGTTCGGCCAATAGAAATACTTCTGTAGTATTGCTACTGTTTTCTCGACCCCGAAATGCCCAGCGACTCGGCTGTAGTGTGCTTCCCATATCATCTTGGCACGCTCGCTTGAAGGAACACAAAGGTGTCCCATGTGACATAAAAGTGCATCTTGGAGGTGAAAATTTGGAACTTGCGTACCCCCCAGGAGTGCCTTGTAAGTTTGGCCGAATTCTGGGTCACTCTCATAGAGAAGCGGCCAATCAGAAGTCTCATGCCCACAAGCGTTGAGTACAGTGGTGAGCGCCACGATCGGTGGTCGGATGAGGCAATCTGCAACATGATTGGTGCTACCCTTCTTATAATTGATGTTCAAATGAAACTGTTGTAGATATGTAGACCACTTCTGATGGCGATCATTCTGCAACTTCCCTTGTGTCTGTATGAACTGCAGGGGCCTGTGGTCTGTATGGATGATTGTTTCCTTCCCCAAAATGTAATGCTTCCATTGTCAACAAGCTTGCACAATGGAGTACATTTCTTTGTCATATGTGGGGTACTTGCGAGCTGTGTCAGACAATGTCTCACTGTGAAATGCCACTGGATGTCCCTGTTGAGTAAGAACTGCCCCAATAGCATAGTCAGAGGCATCTGTCTCGATCTCAAATGGCTGTTGCAAGTCTGGTAAAGTGAGCACTGGGGTAGAACAGAGGCGGTTTTTCAGTTCTGTGAACGCCTTCTGTTGAGGTTCCGACCAAAAAATTTTTGCTCTCGCTCCTCCCTTGGTGACTTGACTCAGGGGCCAAGTGATATGAGAGAATCCCAACACGAACCTCCGATAGAAATTAGCAAGACCCAGAAAGCTGCGAAGCTCTGTTATAGTGGTTGGGGCTGGCCAATCCCGAATGACTTGGATCTTGGCTGGATCCACATGCACCCCCCTTTCATCAATAATGTATCCCAGATATTGAACCTGGGTCATGCCAAAAGTGCACTTCTCCAAATTGGCACACAACTTGTGTTGCCGCAGTGTTTGGAGGACTTGTCGGATGTGGTGAAGGTGATCTTCCCAGGTCTGGCTGAAGATCAGAATGTCATCCAAGTACACCACTACAAATGAGTTGGTGAATGGCCGCAAGATGTCATCCATCATCCTCATGAAGGTGGCGAGAGCATTCGTCAACCCGAAAGGCATGACCAGCCATTCGAAAAGGCCTTCCTTGGCTTTGAAGGCAGTCTTCCACACATCGGAGGGTTCAATCGGTACCTGGTGATACCCAGACTTCAGGTCGATCTTGCTGAAATATTTTGCACCTTTGAGTTGGTCCGGAAGGTCATCAATCCGTGGGATTGGGTACCTATTCCGGACAGTGATCTTGTTCAGCGCCCGATAGTCAATACAGAGTCTCCACGTCCCATCCTTCTTCTGTACCAACACGATCGGGCTCCCCCAGGGCGATGAACTTGGTCTGATGTGACCTTTCTGCAACAGCTCCTGAATCTGCCTCTTGATTTCATCATTCTCCAGAACAGAGCGCCGATAGATCGGTCCATTAGGTAGCGGCGCACCGGGGGTCAGATCAATCGGGTGCTTGACCTGACAGTGCAGAGGAACCCCTGTGGGTGAGGTGAATATGTCCCGTACTCCTCCACAACCTTATCCATTTGTTGTTGTTGTGCAGAGGAGCCCTGTCTGGAGGTCGTGGCCACAGTCTTCTTCTTTCCCTGGGGGCGGATCATCAGGAAAACAAATTTCCTGGTTTGGGAAATGAGCTTACTGCATTGTTTTGCGGTAACCAAAGAGATAGCGGTAGGAGGTGGTACCTCTGGTATCCTGTACAACTTATTTCCCAAAGTAACAATAACAGCACGAGGTCGAGACTCATACAAAGCATGACGCTTCCACAAGTATGGTTGTCCTAATAATACATCAGAAACATCAATAGGAGCAACGTCACATAATACCTCATCCGTGAAGGGCTTGATGCTATAGGGAAGGCGACACTGCTGGCTGACGCGGAGATCTCGTCCTTGGTGAAGCCACCCGATGGTGTATGGATGTGGGTGAGCTGTGGTCGGCAAGCCAAACCGCTTCACGGCGTCTGCTGAAATGAGGTTCTTTTGGCTCCCATTGTCGACAATGAACTGTACCGGGGAGCCCTTTACCCACATCTGGGAGTGGAAGAGACGTTCCTCCTCCTCTGGATCTTCCGGTTCCTCCTTTTGGATCTTTGCAGTGGCAACAGTGGCGTTGGGCTCCGCATCAATAATCTGTTTCCTTTTTTCATTCGCCTTTTCAGGTTCTGATTCGGAGTCAGAGCATGCATCTGACTCAGAAGCCCTCATCTCGGCCACTAGCGACTGCTTGGCCCGACACTCACTTGTGTTGTGAGTGGAGCTCTTATGGAACTCACACCACTTTCCCGTGTCCTTCTTTGGCTTTGCGGTGCTATTCTTTTCTTGTGGCTTCGATGAGTTGTCTTTAGCCACCATGCCTTGGCTCTGTCCTTTTTTCTGTGGTTTGGAAGCACCTTTCCCTTGCTTTTGATTCGCAGATCCAAAGTCTCGCTTCTTCTGCTTGAATTTCTGCTCAATCTTGGCAGCATACCGGTATGCCGTACCAAGCGAGGAGATGTCGAGGAACTCCATTTCCTCCTGAATGTATCTGTGCAGACAGCTGCGATACTTTAGCACCAAATGTTTCTCCGAATCTTTGATACCCAACTTTGTGCGTAGGGTATGGAACAGATTCGTCAGCTCGTGCACATCTTGATCCCTTTGTTGTCGCAGCGTGGTCCATTGTATGTACTTGTCCTCATAGCTCCCCACGGGATAGTACTGTTCCTTGACGACGTCTCGGAAAGAATTCCAAGTTGGTACGACCAAGAACATAGAGGGTTCTGTCTGGTCCTTGTTCTCACAGTAGGTTTCCCACCAGTCCTTAACATGGGGGTAGCTTTGAGGAGTGCAAAAATAATCTTCTCCCGGTCTGAAAAGTCATGAACCGAGAAATATCCTTCTAACAGATTCAACCATTTATCTACAGCATCTGCGTCTATTTGACCCTCAAATATGGGAATGTCAAAATTTACTTGTACATTAAAAGGAGTCGCGCCTCCAGAGTGGCTGCTGGATGCAGATGCGCCGCCGGTGGGTAGCCGTTGAAGGATCTGAGCAAAGTTATCCATCATCACGTTCCTTTGTCTTTCGAGGGCCTCCTCGAGCGATATTTTGATAGGATCTCCTGCTCCCTCATCTTTCTTTTCGTCCCCCATGGGCGTCCGTCGAGGTTTGCGAGGCTGATCTTGCAAAGGTTCCACCAGATCGAGCCCTAGCTCCTTATACCCCGACCTCGTTGGGGACATGCGAAGAAGGATCGAGAAAAAGCAGACCGCTCTGATACCACTGATCCGGATTTATGCAGGAACGCAACAGAATAAACACATAACCATAAATACAGAGATGCAGCGGAAATAACACTTCATTTCATTAATATCAAAGAACTGAAATTTGCTTACAGAGAGAATGGAAATAAAACTAGCTAGGGCGCTGGTAGCTATCTCTGAGAAGAGATGTGGCGGCTACAGGCCTCTGAACTGAGTTACAATGAGGCTCGAGGGCCTGTTTATCATTTAGAAACAATGGGAAATCCTAAACAGCCAAAACCCTAACCCTAGGAGATGAAGCGCCAAAACTATGGGCCCCGTTTGGGTAAATTGGTGTTTCAACTTCCCAGGGGCGTAACTTTGGCATATGATCTCCGTTTGACGCGTACCATACCTCGTTAGAAAGATCTATCCGAGGACTACAAATTTGGAATGGGCAACATTGGTTCATGGACCCATGTTGCCCTCCGTTTTCCCAAAAAACGTCGTTTAGGGCCTCAAAACGGCTCCGGAAGTTTAGGACCCGAAAAACTGCTAAAAATAGTAAACTATGCCGAAACTGAAAAACTGAAATAGACAATGGTGGAGCCCCAAGTGGAATAGGCGGGTGACCACCAATATCCACCTGGATCAATCTAGGTCCTTCATTTACTCTATAGAACTTACTTTGGAGTCAAATCTGTCAGGGAGAGATCTCAGAATTTTTTGAACAACTGTGCTCTCTTCAACATTTTCTCCTAACCCTTTAAGAGAGTTAAAAAATTCAGCCACTAAGAGAAAGTACGATGCAATATCTTCTTCGTCATCCATTTTAAGACTTTCGAATTGTCTTCTATGAGTTTGAAGCTTTTCCTTCTTAACTTTGGAATCCCCATCATATAAGGCAATCATCTTATCCCATACTTCTCTGGCCGAGTCTTAATTCATGACTTTTGTGAATTCAGGATCAGTGATTCCACTAGTAATGGAATTTTGAGCTTTGGAATTTGCAATGTAAGCTTTCCTTTCCTCTAGATCAGTTGGAAGAGTGGAAGGAGTATTGTACTAATTCAAAACAGAATTCCAAACTTCGGGTCCAAGGGACATTAAATAGTAGGACACCCTCTTCTTCCAAAAACCAAATCTTGTTCCATAGAACAAGGGAAGCCTTCTTATCACTTCTTGATTCTTCATTTTGACTATGAATCCTTCTTCCAGCTATTAGGCTGACTATGAAGAAGTTGGCTCTAATTCTAATTGTTGGAAATATTAGAGGGGGGTGAATCAATATTTCTTTTCAATTGTTATTTAACTAGTTAGATTCTTCACAATCAAAATTAGAGAAATGAATAATTTTATTATGAAACAAGAAGGATAATAATCATTTTTCAAATGAATGAGTACAATGAGATATGAGGGTACCAACCCTTAAAAAACTCCAAGAACCAACCTATTGTCAATCACCAACTTGGACTTGATGAGGCTCCAACCTCTAGGGCTTTGACCCTATATTCTCAAGGCACCAACCTTGTATTTAGGAGCTCCTACCCCAAGGACACCAATCCTTCTTCGCTTCTTTATTGGATTATTGATTCAAGGATGATCCATTGCATCAATCTGCACAATAATGCACCATCTATTCTGCATCACGCTTCTTTATCAATTTTGCACCAAGATTTCTCCACCACACTGCACTAATACTTTTGCACTATTCATATAGCAATAAGCATTATTAATTTTGAATCATTCTTCATCAAAAAATTTGCACCAATGCTTTTGCACCATACTGCACCAGTAGTTATGCACCACACTACACCAGCATTAATGCTCTTTCAAACCCTTCAATACCACAATCCTTCAAAAAATACCACAATTCCTTCAACACCACAACAACTTCGACTTCCTTCAACACTTCATTGAACTGTTACAGAGGTCCAAGCCCTTGTCACTGTGATAATATCCTATCCACAAATCACCTTCCACAGAATCAAGTCACAGTTCGAGGTATAGGAAGGAGTGTACAAGTTTGAGCCTTGTTTTAGTTTGCAACCATCACAAATCTGACCTTTTTGAGCTATACGAAGACAGGTCTGAGCTTCTAAAATTTCTACAAGAGTAAACTTGAGATGATAAGTCCGAAAACCAACAAGAGATGGCAGGTCTAAGGTGTATACAATATGAACTGTAGTGATCGAAAGTGTAGAGGTAAGGTGCCACGAAATTGCTCAAGTTGAGAGGCAGTCCTGAAAAATACGAGCCTATACACCGATGGCATAGTTCCACGAGCTGAGGAAAAGATCCACAAATCCGAAAACACACCCTGGCTGTTACAGCTCCACCGAGACACAATTATATATCTTATTCTTCTTAACTGTTCACAAGATGTGAACATATATTCCTATCTCTTGTTTATTCGAGTTGTAATGGATATAAAAACTGAGTTGATGGATGAGGAGTGAGGTCCGAGACCTTATATTTTTAGTTATTTTTATTCGGCTAAATGAAGGGACATGTCTTTTAAGGGTAGGCAGACTTGAGAGGTTTTAGCACAAGTTAGCTCAAGGGCCAAATACATACCTTTAACTTGTAAAATTCATATCTCCCAAACTATTTGGAGTTTTTTGGTGTGTAAGGGATCATTAGAAAGGAAAATTTGTGCTCTAAAATATGGTATAAGAACCAACTTGAGAAGTTGCCTCTAAAATAGAGAAAAACATTTTTTAATGTGACTAGTCATCAAATAGTGCAGAATTGGAGGAGGAAAGAATGTAACTTCATGGAGACATTTACTAGGAGAGGGATACATTTACTACGAGAGCTCTCACAAATTTCCATCAATGACAATTATTGATCAACACCAGTCGAGGGTTCCTAGGGCCACCGAGGCACACAATATCTAGTTTTACCGCAACCCATAGTCCATTTCAAGGGTTGCTAGGCAAGTTGCTTTACTGCAATCTAGATTTCGATTATAGGATGACTAGGCCATGATTATAGGATGACTAGGTTCATTGATTCAGAGATCACCTCACTAATTTTTGAATCCATCCGACAATCCTGCTAAACCAAAACACGAGAACCCCATCACACCATGGTTATCCGAAAATGTCAAGGCAAGGCTGAAGAACATTTTCACACCTCAAAAAACCCACGCACATGATAACAAGAGAACCAAGAACACACATGCATAACCATGCATGCCAAATATAGCAAGGAAATCACACATGCAAATCGATACCTGCAATAAAACCCATTGTAGTTTCTTGATCTCGCTCCTCCTTGATCTTTGATTCCTCTTTTCCTTCTTAACTTTCTTGATCCAATGCTGAAGTGCTCTAATAAAACTCTAAGTGTCAAAGAGTGCGAGAGAGAGAAAATAGAGAGAGAGTTCCAAAGCGGAACTAATAAAGGTAACAACTTATCCTCAAAAGCCTTTTTATAAATGTGGCCTCTATTTTCTTCATTTTCCATTATTTTTCCTTCATTTTCCTCCTCGCATGCAATGTTATCACCAAAAAATAATCACATAGCCATTTCTAAATAGGTGGATCGAAATACATCATGTAAGTTTAATTTTACCATAGTATATCACTTTCACTGTATGAAATAATTTAGTAAACCATTTTTATTAAATTATTTCTGATTAAAATTAAAAAAACACCATGAGAATATTTGAATAAATCATTATTTATTTAATTTTCTCTAGGAATAATTATTAAATCATTGGTTGATAATTATTCCTTGTCACATTTGACTAAATCACCTCGGAATAATTAACTAAATCATTGTTTATTTATTATTCCTCAATTCCATTTTTGAAATAATTGTTAAATCACTATTTAATAATGGTTTTCAAGCTCCTGTGGTTATCGTTTATTGAAGAGATCTCTGGATTATCCACAATGTTATAAAGCAATGGTCAACATTTTGAATCCCAATGGGGATCTCTTCAATACACTATTTAATAATTATTTCATTTTCACATCTTTTTTAATCTTCGTGAAATAATTAATAAATCATTTTATTTGTTAATTATTTATAAATAAAGATATTTGGCCATTTTAAATATCTTTTCCCTCTCCAAAAAATATAATAAAGTATTCCTAACGATTAGATCTTGATTTTTGGTAAATAATATCTTATTATTCTCCATTTTTGAAATCAACCCAATACTTTGCTATAAATAAGATGGTTTTTTATCCATTCTTCACCATGATCATTATCATCATCACCATTAATGTCTTTTTGCATTAAAGGTCCCACTAGAGTTCCACACATTGTTTGGGTTTTTCATATATTGAGAGAGGAAGATCAACCACTGAAGCGTCAAGGGACATCAAAGGACCCTTCCCACAGAGGGGGATTTGCAACCCTTTTGTAAATCTCCTTCGCGAGGTGCTATCAATAACATATTTATTTATTTCAATTCCTTTCCTTAATTGGGTTATCACATCAGATTTATTTTGTTGTTTAATAATTTAGATCACATACATATCTGCTTATTGCAGGTTTTTCTCACATTATTATTGCAGATTCGAAGTATAAGCAACCAAAATAGTTGTTAGGGTCACTTGTCACCTGTGAATTAAGTGAGGTATCTTTGGTACACCTTCCAAGAAATTTCACACTACAAAATGGCCGTCTCGTTGAGTCGACAGATCATCAATGGAAAGTATGCCCATTGGATTGTAATTATTCAAGAATTCAATCTCGAATTCGTCACACCCAAGAGTAAGAAATGTATGGCCCTTGTTGAATTCATTTATGAATTTCCTATTGGTATGCCAGATATGTCGGTAAATGAGGACCTTCCATATGAACACTTGTTTTCCATCACCTCAGATGATCCTTGGTATGGAAACTTCCTCACCTATTTGCGAACCCATAAATTTGTCCCCCATCTTAACCGTGATGCTCGACGACGTATTCGACACCAAGACCTTTGGTACCTCATCATCGGTGACAATCTTTATCATTGCGGTGTTGACGCTATCCTTCGTCGTTGTATCACTCATGTTGAAGCTGAGAAAGTGCTCAATTCCTGTCATGGTGGCGCTTGTGGTGTTCACCTCTCCATAATTTCCACTGCTCATAAAATCATGCGCGCTGGTTACTTTTGGCCTTCTCTCTTCAGCGATTGCATTGAGGCAGTCAAACTTTGTCCCAATTGTCAATTATTCACCCCTAAGGCGTGAGCTCCACCTGCTCCCCTCCATCATGTCATTGCAACCGGTCCTTTCTATAAATGGGCTATTGACTTTATGGAGTGTCAACCCCCATCCACTAATAACCACAAGTATATTATCGTGGTCGTCAACTATTTCACCAAATGGGCTGAAGCCATGTCTATGTTCAATAAAATCATGGCCACTGCAACCCTCTTCTTCTTTAACAATGTGTTGACGGGGAAAATTCCTTGCCAAAAGTAAGGGCATCTCCCCGGTATAAAGTCCCAACTAGACTCTAGATTGTTTGTGATAGGGATCCCATCCGGTATGTAGGCTCGGCTATCGTTAAACTGATGAGATGTATGCCCTTTCTCAGATGGAGGTGTATTTTGGAATCATAAGAATGCACATTTACTTGAACGATACAAAACAAATGGTCGAGATTTCTCCTAAAAATGAAACATTATGAATAACAAAACGAGATTTAAAGCATGCAGCCAAAAGAAGTATTGATAGCAAAACATCATTAGGGCCATGCTCATACGGAGGCTTGTTTGGCTAGAAGAGAAATAATTCACTATGGTCAAAACACCCTTCAATTCCTTAAGTGCGTTTCCAAAAGATTAAGGCAATATCAACAACTAAGTTATCAACATATCCCTGTGCTAGACATTCATATATCATTAACACATCCAAGGAGCTTAAACGTATAAACGATGCACGAACAGAAACGCAGGTTAGCCAGTTACAAATGACACCAAGTACATGAGAACATAATATTCATAATGTCAACACACATAAGTTTCCATCGGATCCAATAGTGGAGTCAAAACATTCATTTTTATTCATTCCCCGAATCATACATTCAATGTTGTAGAGTTATCTCTCTCTCCTTGTGGAGTCCCAAAAAGGTCCTTACATTATCTCCCAAGGGAGTACATATAGAATAAAAAATGACCCTTGGGCTGCCCTGCCCATTCATCTCACAACTGTTGGCATGGTCTGCAACCTGGCAGGATTTGCGACTTGCGACCTGCGACTGGGCAACATTTGCGACCTGCGACCTGCCTGTGCCTACTACCTGTAAATCCAGTGTTTTCAGGGAAGCAACTGTGTGATGGAGAGGTCCCGGTTCTCTACCTCTTGCTATTATTTAAGATAGGTCTGTCAGGTTAGGTAGTCGATAGCTACTGGAGTCATTTTAGGCATGTCCTCTCCCAACCTATGAAAACATTCTAGATCATCCGGAACCAAAGTGCGCCTCTTCGTATTGATCTGATTGGACAGAGAAGCCAGCTTAGTGTAGGCCCATACTGGTGTAACAATGTACTGGTCGATGTTCTCCTTAGAGGCTGGGAGGTTCTGTGAAGCGGCTGCCTGTTTGATGGGTTCTAAGAATGCTTGGATGTCTTGCATTACCTCTTCCCTCATCCTTCGCTTGGCTAGTTTCCCTAAGGAAGGGATGTAATGCACTTCCGCCATCAAATCTATGCCACTGATGAGGTGCTCATAGGCATACATTAACCTCTCTACATCCTTTATGAGCTTGTCCCTAGACTGCAACTTCATCCATATTTGTACCTTATCGTTTTGAGTGTAGATCCAGTCCTTCTTTGGCAAGGTGTCAGCAGCCTGTGGGTACTGTTTGGACCATTCAATTATGTTGTCTAGTGTTGTGGAGGCTTCCTTTAGTTGCACAACACTTTTCCTAGTTTCTGCCTGGGCTCCTAGCAAAGGAGCGACTGTCTGTTTATAGTTATCATCTCCTTATATACCTGCTTCTTGGTGCTCTCTAAGATATCCAACGCCCCCTGAATGGAGGTCTGTAGTCCGTTGACCTAAGTGAGTGAAAGTTGGAGCCTTGGATTTTCAGTTTCTAGGGCCTTCTTTTCCACCTTCACTTGAGTCGCCCTTTGCTCAGACGCCTGGAGTCTGCTTTGCAAAAACAATATTTCTCTACCCATCCTGTTGACATTCTCTTTTGTGGCAGCTACAAAAGCGGTTCCGGCCAACGCTATCATTATGGCGTTAGTCCTGGTGTCGAGGACTATGTATTTCTCCATGGTCATTGTGAGAGGCTCGATTGGATTTCGTGCAAGGAATTTTCTCCTTTCTTGCCTGATTTTATGAGTGTATTGATCGTAAGATAGTCTTATCAAATCTAGGACATCATCCTCATGTTCCTCTAGGATGCCGAGTTCTGAGAGTGGGAGGTGTCCTCCTGTCACGGGAGTTGCCTGGGGTACGTCAATGTGTGGAAGGTCTGTTTGCTTCCCAGTTTTCGAGGGTTGCGATCCACTTCCCTTTACCTCCTTGGAAGTATCTGCTTGTAGCTTTTGAGCTTCTTATTCCTTTCTCTTATTCTCCGCTTCTTCCTTGTCTTGCTCTTGTTTCATCCTGTGCTCAACCTCCCTTTTCTGTTGTTCCTCTTCTTCCTTCTTCTTGCGAGCCTCTTCTACTTGCTTCTTTTTCCGTTTTTCTCTCTAATGTTTCTTTTGTTGTTCTTCAGCTCGCTTCCTCTGTTTCTCTTCTTCTTGTTGTTGCGCTAGGGCATCTTGGGCTTTCTTGAGTTTTTCCTCTTTCCGATTCTGCTCGGATTCTATTTGTGTTTTAGCTCCTTTGTCCCTCCTTCCCATTGATCTTTGGGGGGATCAATGCTTGTAGTATTCTTCGGCTTTTTGGGTTGGGAGGTCAATGCTCCTTCTGAGGGGTCCTTTCATTTCAAAGCATCTACTCTTTCTTATAGGTTTTGGTTGTCCTGGTTCTAACCCTCTTGATCTCCATCCAAGTTCGTTTGTCCTTCGGGGGCTGCTGCCCTGTTAGCATTATACCATTTTTTTACTTGCTCTTCCATGGGGCACTTTGTGTGCTGGTAAGTCCAGTTAAATTTGGCCCACTTGAAGTGTGCGGGGATGATCCTGTCAGGGTCATACGACCTACAGGATAAGTCCATAAAGTGAAATCCCTTGATGTATTTTGCTTCTGCTTCCACTTATTTGAAGTATTTGATTGTATAAGCACCAATAGTAAGCGGTAGGGTAGGCCATGGCTTCTTCTTGCCCTTTCTTAGCATCTTAGAGAACCCGCTTGTCATTTGATAACACACCTCTTGTAATAGCAACTTGTCAGTGACAAACTTGGGCAATGCGTGAGGTGCCTTGACTGACCCAAAGACTCTGATGAAGGTACCTTCCGTGATGGGGAACCAATGGGCTACCTTAATCACCATCTCCATGGCCCTTTTGGACATGCAGGGAGGATCATCATTGAAGAGGTGCCGGTAGAGCGTTGTTAACACTGGAAATTCGTACAGCAGAAGACGACATTAATTAATGTTAGGCAAAAGGATTTAATGGGCTGAAAGACATTACAGAATCTGGAAAGTATTAAAAAATCTCTAAGGTCTGAGGAAAATCAAATTTGAACTAGTCCTAAATGCTATTTGAGCGCATAATCCTTCATGAAGAGCGCCTTCCGCGCACCTTTTTTCCATGTATGCGGGCTTTCCTGGGAGTGGTGAATTGTCACTATCCGGGACCACACAAAGCAAAGGACAAGTGATTCCTTACTTGAAGCCGCCTAAGGACAACCACCAACGCTTCCTTAGACACTATGTGAGCACACAATGGAATATTTGGATCACACAAAGGAATCATACCCCTCTCTTGGGTCACCATCCTCCATGTACCAAGAGAGGGAAGGGAGAATTTGAAATCTCCTATATAAGGCCATCATGAGATGAATGAATTGGTGAACACATTGTTATGCTGGACATAATTGCATAAGAAATACCAGCAGTGTGTGAGCCGGAGCTGAAGATAGAGGGGACTCAATTGTTGGCCATCCAACAAGTTTAGTCCAACACAGTAGAGAGAGAGAGGGAGACTGGATCGAGGCAATCTTGGGATAGAAACATCCTTGCATCGGGACCTAGAACCATTGTCTAGAAGCCCTTTGGCAAGAGGGTAAATTTTCACTCTTATTACTACCAGCACTCAATAAGAGGGGCCTAGAGCCACCGTTTGTGTTATTGTTGTCATTTGAATCTTTTTAGAGCTCGTGTTTATTTGTTTTTAGTTTTTAGTTTATATATGCATGCTATTTCTCTATCTAGTATGCTTATGATTCTAGCTTGTTCAACTAACTTGCTTGACTCCACTTCTTTTTTTGCCTGTTACCAATAACTTAAGTGGGTAGACCACACCCCTTAAGTTGGTGTGATTTCGTACATACCTGCACCAAACACACTACAACAGGATTGGTGACTCCAATAACGTTTATTACCAAGTTAATGTGGTTGTGCCTTTTTTGTAGAGACCTTTGTCTATGCTGTGGAGTGGAGCTGAATTTACCCTTATTTCTCTTGCAGTCGCTAGTTCATCCCAAGTGACAGAATGAAGCAGAAAAACTCCAAAAAAATTTCTTGCAGGAATTTGTGCGCGTTTTCTCCTCACAGAAGCGCAGGGTGCGCATTCAGAGCTGACCCGCGCGCATGAAGCGCGCCTATCTCAGCCTTTTGCGCGCAAAATACATAATGATATTTTTCTCCCTTGTTTCTGTCTTTTCCTACTTGTAAGGTGCTTGGCAGCTCCTAATACACCTACCAGCACTGGTTGTGGTACCCCACAGCTTGTTAAATCTCACTCTTAGCTGCTTTTTGTAGGCTTAGTCTCAGTTTTACTTCAAATTGATTTTTGCAAAGTTCACACATAGTTTAAGTAAGGGGGAAAAATAACTTGCATTCTGAAAAAATTTATGTTTTGCAAATTTTGCTACTTACACACCTAGATAACTAGCCCAAGTAAGTGGCCCAAGACCACACATGCATAACTAGTTTTCTTTTTTTCGAGTGTAGAAGATTTAGTTTAGTTCAATTTTTGCACTAGAAATTTCGGGACTAGGATTGAATTATTTATAGAAGAGCAAGTAATCTCTACTACCTTTGTACCCTCCGGTGATCTTAGGTAAGCATACGAACGCTCCCTATTCACAATTCGCCATCTCCCTATAGTTAGTCACATAGACTAACTAGGAAAAATAGAAAGCGGCCCATTATCCGCACATGTTTTCCATTTGAGCGAGGAACAATACAACATAGTTTAAATAGGGGATTTTGTAAAGGATTGTCAATATCCACACGTTCAAAATATGTGCCTATCCACTTTGTGTGCACACACACTCACCCACTAAGTGAAGCAAAGACACCTAAAACTAACTTAACCAAACTCACTAAATTCTCCCCAGAGGGGCCACAAAAGAATTTATAGCTTAAGTTAATATTAGGGAGGTAGGCATCCAATAAGCCGCCTTGATCATACTTCATATTGAAACATAGAATTTGTCTATTTAGGGAGCTTTGAATCCACCTATCAGCCCATGACAAAGAAAACCCGAGTGTGACAGAGACCCGTTTCAGAGGGGGTTAGGCTTAGGCGCAGTGCGGGCAGGTATTAGTCAGGGCTACCTGACTTGGCTGATACTTAGTACTATTAGCTGACTACCAAGAAGCCCAAGACTCAAACGCTCACGTGGGACGGTGCTTCTTAGTGGCAAAAAATTAGGGCAATATTTTCCCTATAAGTGACGGTGCAGGCAAGCACCATACCGTCTACCCTTACCTTGGTGGATTCTCTTCAGCTCACTAGGGGTGTCACTAGCTCTTACAGGACATTATGCCAACACTCACAAGAAATATTCTCAAGGCCCAGTTACATTTGAGTGTGTGAGGATGAATAGGTCTTATAGGATTTTGAGTATCACACACAAACCAACAAAAACCACTTCTTTGATTGCTTGAACACATATATTAATTTAAAGGTAAATTTGTTTTATTTTTCACTTTGTTTTATGTATGTGACAAGAAGTTTGCTTTGATCATAGATTTTATCCTCTCAATTTTTTTCCAAAACCAAACCTGGTCAACACTTGAACGGTCCCAATGGAACCTTGTCGATCTAGGCGTCTTTTGGACCTTCCCCCATTACCAGGAGGGGTTCCAGGTCTTTCGCCATTCAGGCGTCAAAGACGGAATGCTGCCACCATTATTGGTTCGCCCTTCATTGGGGCAGCCGTAGTTGGGAACCCTAGTCGGTCTCCCAATGCCACACCACACACCACTCCTCCCACGACCCCTAGAGGGCAGAGGAGTGTGTCCCATTTAGGAAGCCAACTGAATATACAACAGGGTATGTCGCAGAATAACCCTCTTCCTAACCAGAACTTTGTGTCTTTTCACATTACAATGGTGTCAACCTCTCAGTCACCTTTCTTAGCTTCATTGAATCTACCCGATTTAACCAACCTGACGAAGACCCCATCGCACACGATCCTACATGGCCTCCCATGCCCACAAAGCTCCCTTCGGATATTCCAAAGTTCTAAGGCAAGCAAGCAGAAGACCCAGGTAATCATGTCACGACCTTTCACCTGTGGTGCTCATTGAACAGTATCATTGATGACACTATTCGATTGAGATTATTTCAACGCACTCTTATAGGAGTAGCTGCGAAGTGGTACGTGGAGCAACCCTCAGCTTCACATGGAACCTTTAGCGCCCTTGCTACCGCGTTCCTAACATATTTTCAGTTACCCATTCACCATGATTCCATAATGGAATTATCAACACATTTTAAGCAGACCCCTGTTGTCCATATCTCGGACCATCTCCATGAATGGAGGCAACGTCGCAGTTTATGTAAAGATAAACTTGAAGACCGAGTTCTCTTAGATTTTTTCTTGAAAACTCTTACGACAGAGATTTCAAAGGATGTGGCGCAAAAAAATCCCACATCCGAAGAGGACGCAATCAGCAAAGCCCAGTAGCTTGAGCTGATTTATACGCAGTCAGGATACATTTACAACATCCTGTCTAACACCCCGCACCTGCAGACTTATCAAGAATTTCCAGGCTCGTCGAACTCTGCATATGGACTAATTGAGTCATTTACCCAAGGTTACCTAGGCAACAACAGTCAAAACCCCGGTTACACATACAGTTCTACCCAGAACGTACCTCAACCTGGTTTTCAAATTCATCATATGCCTCAACAAAATTTGACCAATAGGGCGCTAGCGTATCACCAGGGAGGACCTTATCCTCTGGCTCAGGGGAATCAGTACGCAGAAAGAAGTACTGACGGAAGAGCTCCCCTTCAACAGCCAGGTGCAAAATAGGGACCGCGTTATGCTTAGTCCCCAACACACGACCCACCTATGCAGACCAATGCACAAGTGAACTTTGTGCAGTCGTCCCAAAACCAACCACACCAATACAACCAGGAGAACTACCCTCCTAACGTGGTGAAGAAAAAAACAAAAAACAAGCCAAAAGGGAACCCTAGATAGGGGGGAAACAACTAGCAGCGCCCACTGCGATCCCAAGTTAGAGGCAACTCCAACCGGAATCAGAACCAGGAGCTGAGCAATGCCCAACGACAGAGAAAAAGGCCACCTCTTGGAACAAATAATTCCTGTTTGATATGTGGTGAGTACGGCCACTATACTCACCACTGTCCCTATCTTCTTGAGCTGAAGAAGCTACAGAGTAACCGAGGACAAGGAGGATCTTCCCAACAACCAGCTATGATCCAAGAACCTTTCCCCAATCAAGGGACGTTAAGCACTCAACAGCAAAATACAAACGACTCCGGGAAAAGCAACCATGAAATCTACATGACCGACGAAGAGATGTTTTTCCAAACATGGAATCGCAACTATGACAACCCACCAGACACCAATACGTCAGGGGCGAGTACCAGCGCACCGAATGCACCTTTGACCATTTCAAAGATGCCTATAGAACCATTGCCAAATATGGCGAAGGGACCTAATAGGCGAGCAGGAAACTACTCCAAAGTGGCCCATAATTATAGCATCGTGGATGATTTAACACAATCTCTTGTGACTATGTGAGCTTTGGAGGTATTGCAGTCATGCCCAAAACAACGGAAAGCCCTACTTTCCGCATTAGGCGCTATCGACCCTGCCGATACACGCCTAATGGATTTTGACTTAGACAAAGCCACCCCTAGGCTCCCTTCCATGGTTGCCTTCCAAATACCAATTTCGTTCTAGAATATCACTATTCACTGATGTGTCATAGACAAGGGTGCATGCATGTGCATCATGTCCAAAAATGGTTGGCAGAATTTAGGTTCTCCCGAACTAAAACCCTTAGTCATCACGCTTTAAGCATATGACGGTTGTCCATCAACCCCCATCGGCCTCTACCAAAACATCCCAGTCTGCTTAGCCGAAAATATAGTCCACATAGACATTGAATTCTTAGACGCTCACGTTGACTACAATATACTCCTTGGGTGGAGTTATATGTACGTCATGTCTGCCATAGCCTCCTCCGTCTTCCGCATTATGATGGTCCCCCACGAGAATCGCATCATTACTGTAGACCAACTGACACATAGCAAGAAGCGTCCCCTAACAAACATTGATGTAATTCTACCCTATGTAGATACATCCTCGGATGCTCTCTCACAGTACCAAGAATATGGCCCCAGCCAATTCAAACCATCGTTTGTTCTAGGGTCATTCCTAGGAGATCCTCCCCTAATCCCTGAGTCATTACCCGATGTCAGAGGGGCTCCGGTGTGCATGATGTCCACATCAAGCGCCGAAGCAAGTCAGGACATAGAAACAAGCATTAATAGCACCGATTCATCGACCACGACAACCTCTCTAGCCTACGCTGCCTCCCAAACCCCTTTCTTCTACCCCCCAGCTGGTTTCGTCTCCCAGCAGGTTTTGGAAACACTGGTATTACCCAACATATCATTGAAAATCCTAGTTTGGTACCTTGTTCCCCCTGTAGGAATAGGAGTCACCCACATTACTACCACAGGATTGAAGCCCCTCAGCCCTGAGGAGGCCCCACTCATACAAGAAACGGTCGAAACCACCCCTGCAAAGGAAATTCCCATTGCAAAACCGGTGATTACGACTAAGAAAACCGAGAAGAGAGGAAATAAGATGGTGACCCCCGCCATTCAATGAGAATCACCAGTCTACACTATATGCGACGTAATTGGTCACCCTACACATATCTGTCCAGGGTTGGATGAATTAAAACCACTCCTTGGATCTGAGATAGACATCACGATGCCGCGTTCTTGTAAAAAGGAACCTACCACCAAAGGTAAAGGCAAAGCATTGCGTACCAATCACGCATGCGCTCTCTGTAGCAACTATGGGCACTATACCCATCATTGCCCAGAGATCCCACGATATAGGGATGCCTTACAAGCCATCGAGCAGTCGCATCTGGAAATGAACCTTGTACCATCATGTACCTATAGGAGGAACAATGAAGGGCATAAGAAATACCCCCAGTCATTCTCGTTATACGTTGCACGCTATGCGTTGAATGGGGTCACTTCCTCGAAGAGTGTGCAGCGCTGGAACTCATCCACAGATTGTATCCTATAGAAAGGGTTTACTATGTTGGATTGTGGGCAGCGTAATTCACATGTCCGTTATGTGCCAACAATCACCTTTTGGAGAATTGTCACTATATCCCCTGGTTCCGGCTAGCCGTCACTAGCTAACGCTTCGCCATAGTCTGTCTCTCCCAAGAAGATGATATGGATGCAGAGTCCACGGATAGCTCCACAACCCAAGAATATGTGACGAGCAGATCCATCATGTTCTTGTCTGTCGAAGAGTGACCGATCAGGGAACCCCTAGTTACCCCTAACCACCCTCCACAGAGAAGACCACTATGCACGTTATGAAAAATGCCCAAACATGTGGTCGTCCATTGTCCTGATTTAGCAGTGTTACGGCGTTGGTTCCCCGCCAGACCTGAAACTGAGCATGACAGAACCCTCATATCAAGGATATTTTTCCTTATATGTCAAGGCAATCATTATGAGCGGCACTGTACTTATGCCTCGCAACTTCGTCCCACCATTGACATGATTCATACCATAGAGAAGAGACAGGACGACCTCCGGGAATGGCATAAAAAGTACATGTCCCCACCCCCACAGTGGCGTACCAGGCATCCTAAGACAACGCACCAACCAAGCATGACCCTGGCCAGGGCTAGGATAACATGCAGACTATGCAACCTGAATGACCACCGGGTCAACCAGTGCAGAGAACCGAAGCACCTTGCAAACAGTTTTCGTATAGTCTCTTCTCTGCCTCAGAGACCTCTCTCTAACCAAGAGAAAATCACGCATACCTATTGCCAGATTTGTTCACATTTGCACCATACGATTAAATGTGTACACCTCCCCAAGCTACGAGTGGCAAGAGTAGTGTTGTGTCTACACCCCCAAAGAGGTAGACGCACCCAAGCCAACAATACAGAAATGGAAACAGAAGACAACCTCTTTTATGACAGACCCTTTCCAAGCGTCCACATCAGGAACAAAGAGTAGTGTAGAATATAGCACAATATACTCTGTTGGCACAATGATACCATGCACTGTCTTCATTGGCCAAAATCACACACCAGAGGTATGCCTGCTAATGGAAACATTCAGGCACCTCTGCGGCAGGCACAATTTTCACCTACCATAAATTGACCATCCTAGAGGGGAACCTAACTTTGCACTCACGCAGAATCCTATTATAGAGATTCTCCCTCCACCGAACGTCGATGACACGATCCACCATATACGATTTATATCATCACATATCAGAGATAGGATTCCAACTGCCCCCACGTCCCAGGATTTCCACCCCATTCCTGACGCAAAAGATCAAGGCACCTTACGCTTTTGCATTGATTTCCGTGAGATCCCAAATTTACATGCCGCCATCGAACTACTTGATGATACCCAGCCTCTAGAACAGTGCCAAGAAAAACTAGAGCTTGTCGACGAAAGTTGACGATAGTCGTTGCAACACAATGAGGCCCACAAGAAAAGGGTAAAAGCATCATTCGATTGCCACATCACTCCTTGCTCATTTACCGAGGGAGAGTTAGTCCTCCAGTACTGTTGTGGTGGATTCGACACACAGGTGTACGAAATCGCACGCATCTAGAGAATGTGGTCTTTTCTCTAAACCATAAGTAACAGGCATTATCTAGGGGGAGCTCAGAAGTATAAGACTTAAAATGAAGTAATACACTTAAGTATGCTCTGTTGAAAAAGTAAAACTAAAAACATAAAAAGAAGCTAAATAGAGATTTCCAAACAATGACAAGGTAAACAACGGCTCGATGGCCTTCTTCTCATTGAATGCTTGGAATGAATACAAATATTACCCACTTGCCGAAGGGCCTAGGCAGAGGCTCTAGGACCCGATGCAAGGATGTTTGTCCTTCAAGTTCTACCTTTTGACGTAGTTCAACTCTCTCTCTAAGCTGCAATGGACTGAAATTGTTGGGTGGGCAATGATTGAGTACTCTTCTTCAGCTCCTGCTACTTGGTTCACACAAACAGCTAGTGTTTCTTGGGAAAATTTGGCCAGCATAACCTTGTGCTCACCAATTGTTCATCTCTTTGAGGGTTTATATAGTTGAGCTTTCAAACCACCTTCCCTCCCTTGGTACATGGTGGATAATGACCCAAGGGGGGGGAAATATTCCATTGTCGGCTGAAATATGCTTTTGTGTGCTCAAACAAGGCCTAAGGAGGCGCTGGTGCTGTCCTTAGGTGGCTTTCACATAAGGAGAAACTATCATTTGCCTGCTTGTGGTCCCGGAAAGGGACTTTTTTCCATTTCCAGGAATGCGCGCTTATCGGGCTCCAGTGCGGGTAGAAGGCGCACTTATCGAAGGAAAAAATGCACATTTGGGCATTTATGACTAGTTCAATCTTGAATGCTCCAAACCTTAGATATTCTTAATATTTTTTATTCCATAATTTATCTCTGTCCTGTAAATCCTTGGGCTCGACATTACTTGATGTCGTTTTTTGTTGTATGATTTTCCAGTGTTAACATGTACGATGTCGCAAAAGAAGCCCTAGGGCCAGGAAAGTTCGAAACCTTGTGGAAAGGACCCTACATCATCAAACATTGCCTCCGACAGGGGGCATACATCTAGACAGAACCAGACAATACCTGCTTCAATAACCCCGTCAATGGCCTTTACCTTAAGAAATTCTACACATAAGGGCCAAGTCGGTCCTTCCCTAGAGTGTTCGTACACAAAACCCACTGGTCAAATTTTTTGACCAAAGGAATTATTTACAAAAGCGCTCAAAGTGCCACCATGGAACACCAAACTGAACCTTATTTCGGATTTGCTGATGGAGCATCACGATGGTCTCAAAGTTTAGCCGCAGCTGCCTGGGTCATCGACCACCCTGACCGATCGCCACTCTGCTCAAACGGTGTGTGAATTGGTTCAAAAACAAACAATCAGGCAGAATATGACGCCGTCATCGGACTTATGTGTGATGCCCTCCACCAGGGTATACACCATATGCATATCTACCTCGATTGCTAGTTAGTAGTGTCACAGTTAAACCAAACATTTGAGACAAGAGATACACATTTGTTTAGAAAATATTTACATGCCAAAAGATTAAGTAGACAATTTGACTATATCACATTTACACATGTACCAAGGTGTCAAAATCAAACAGCTGATCGCATAGCTAACAATAACCTAAAATGGAATGCATCTCTAATAAACATCATACATAAAAAACCAAAAATATAGATATCCATAAGCATAACAGGATACATAAACTGAAATAGGTGACACATCATGTAGAACCACAAAAAATATCTCTCATATATATATATATATATATATATATATATATATATCACAATACGTATGTCTGAGTACAAAAAATAGTGTCGTTGGCCCAACAACCAGCTCAAAGATACAAAAGTCGTCAAAAATAAGGGAAGCATCCTCATAATGGGTACTTTCCCTGTGTACAAGTATACTCTAGGGTGGTGCCCCCTCAGGAGGGGCACCTGGACCCACCACTGCTACTGGTGCCACCACTGGAGCTGCCTTTGCAACCGCGATCACCACCCGACATAGAACGGGCTGATTGTCCCTCTCATAGGCCATCACAGTCTCCAACCAGACCTCCTCGAAATCATCCATGAAACCCCGAGCAGGCATCCCCTGGGTCAAGTGGTCCACTCGATCCCAGAAGTCCTCAAGAGCTGACACCTGAGCAATCAACTCCTCGATACAAGCCCCCACCGTATCCGCACGTGCTACTGCTGCATCGTCACGAGCTCGCTCGATCGCAATCTCTCCAACAGCCGAGCTGTTGCCCTCCCCTGAAGGGCTGACACCACCGCCAGGTCCCCCAACAACACCTCCTCCCTAATCACCCCTAGGTCGCTGTATAGGATCGTGGCCGACCAACTGAGCCACGGGGTGACCCACCTCACCAACATCTGCAAGAGTAACCAAAATTATGTCAGTGTCACTAGCAAAACACTAGTGATGTTGGTGGTTGTTGACAACGATTGCTGACGCCCTCAGGGGTGTTTTTTATTTGATGATAGGTGGAGTGTGGTACCCATATGCGTAATCTTGGTATGGCAGATCACTGCACAATGTACACATATGTACTGGCTGGGACCTTCCTGTGTAAGCATTGTTATCAGAGACGCTTATAAAGGCACGGGTCTTCAACGGATCTTGATCAACGTGCAATGGTTGTAAGGTATGATACCATCATGACATGAAAGCTTTTGCTGTAGTCGAATGTCAAGAGGATTGACGACATCTATGGACAATGATGTATCCCATAGTGCCACTGAAGGATACCCCTTTACATGGGGAGGGGTCATCCAAGGTACTGCTTCCTTTTTGGAAAAGAGGTGTTGATGTTGACAAAAAGGAAGCCTTAACCGAACCATAATGGGTTTAACATAGGCATGTTGGTGAGTGGTGGTTGAAAAAGGATGATGGGGATTCAATGGCCTGAGGTCGAAGTATATTGGAGCAGCTTGGCAGCAGTCACAAGTGTTTTCTGAAGGGAAAAAATCCTTAGAGTCGGTAGGACTTCCAGGGCGAGTATGAACCAACTATGATTGTCGTAATGGTGCGTGCATGGAGGGTATGAAATACTTTGACCAAGGGAGATGGGGGACTGCTACCATGGGAGGAAAAAGTGCAATATGAGGGCGAAGAGGCGAAGGGCGTTGTTTGTGCTTTTTGTACAAAAAGAATAAAATAATGGGGTTTGGTTTGTACAAAACACAGAGATGGGTACCCCAAAACATGAAAGAGGGTCACTCACTTGATGGTGTGAGGACGGTGATTTGCTGGGGGTAGGGGTCCCAGTGGATGGTCTCATGTGTGGGGTTGCTGAAGCGGAAGATGTCGCAGATGGATTTATGCTGATGGAGGTATGGTGGGCCAAATGCAGTGCGTGGAGGAGCGCTTTCATTCTGCTTGTACAACCCGATCGTCCGGAAAGGGGGTTGAGTTGGACTGGTGAGCTTAACCTTATGCATGATATATGGATGGGCATGAGGTGCTTCTCGGACTATAATGATATGACCATGGTGTCACTTTGTGGAGTGATGTATGGTCTACTTGAGATGACGATTTCCATGGAGGGGAGGCTTTACTGACCATCAAGGATGTTTATCATATGCAGGGTGAGGTGATGATAAACGTGGTTGGGTGTGAGGACCCTAGGTTTTATTTCTGATGGAGAAATGATGTCACGATATGCAAAGTTTCTGAGACTCTATCATGCTGAGGGTAGAATGATACTTGCTTCGGAACTTTCGATGGTGATTGTTGTGAATGGTTTATGGGTTCTTCCGGCAAAAACAACTACCTCAAGTGAAAGTATATTCTCTTCATTCAATATTATTTGAAAGACATGAATTTTGGAAAGGAAGATGGGACGGTGCATACCTGCCGGTGCTTGAAAAAATATTTCTTTGGAAAGAAAATGCGGGGCATCACTTTCATTCGTCATGGTATACTGATGATGGTGCAACTTACGGTTTGCAGAATGGACCTTCTGATCTCCTGTTATAGACTTCCGAAGTTCTGGAAAAGGGCGATAAATAAGGGATTATGGCCCTAATCCTATTCATTTGTACTTGCTGAGTTTGAGAGATCAGAGGTGGTAGCAGAGTCTTTCTTGTCGTTGCGGTCAGCCTGTGTACCAAGGATTAGCGATACTATGCCGAGGTAACTCTCACGACGTCTTGCATTTTGATTTTCTTCCAGTTTTAGGTGACGCCGAGGGCCGTACAAATTAGGTTTGTATGGCCTCAAAGGGGCTTTTTGTGCTAGATTGCGCGGGCGATCTAGGAAAACAGGCGCCCCCCTTGCGCGTATTTCTCAGGTACAGCCGCGCGAAGGCACACTGTCCCTGCCTCTTTGTGCGCAAGAGCGTGTCTGTAAATAAAACAGGCGCGTGAGGGCATGCTTGTCTGAGAGACAGGCACGCAAGGGCAGCATTTTTTGGAAAAAACTTGGGTTTTTTTACTGTCCTTAATGGTTTTTCTCCTTTGTACTGATGGGTGCCTATTGCTTGGCAGGTTAGTGTGGAGAGAGCGAGATTGGCCCGAGATCCGAACTGCTCTGGCTGCTGATGCTGGGGCGCGCCATCAGTTGGCCGCATGGGGCCTCGTGAAATTTGCTGAGAACGAGTGCCTTCAGTCATAGGAATGATTGCTATGTTATATTATACGGCATTGGCGCCAGAGGCACAACATGTTTGTCCTGAGGGGGACAAACTTGATTATTTGTCCGGAGACGGATATTTACTTTGTGACCAGATTACTGCCTCAGGGAGAGGCGCTGAGGTATTTGCTTCCTGCTGGGCGGGTGAACATGGACAGGTTTGGCGGGGTCATTGCGGTGGTGCACCTTTGTCTGAGGGGTGCATCAATATCGCCTCAATGACAGATGTGGCCGAGCGGTGTGCTCTGGCTGTTATTGTGTGACTGACGGGGTTGTTTGCACCACATCGGGCATCGGGCCCACAGGTGGGAGTTTTACGCCAGTTGAGGAACGACCATTTCTTCGATTTTTCCTGTTTCTGTTTTGATGGTATGGTGTCACAACTGAATAGGGTCCAACATGGATCCAAATCATTTGCGTACGCCAAAATTTTGTGCAGCATCATGTATGAGAGGGTCGTGCTGCTGAGGCCCGTAGTGCCTGTGCCTATCAGGGGGCTGAGGGAGCCATGTATGAGGAGGTGGGCTCCGGTGATGCCACGCGGAGGTGGTGGCAGAGTGGTTCGTTATTGGAACGACACGACGGAGGCCTGGTTTGATGCCAATCCGCAGATGTTTTTGCCATACCTTTATGCAGGGATGGATTTTCAAGGTGATCCAAATATTGGTCTCCCTTTTGGTTATGTTTGGGGTCCCACATGTATGTGTTATTTTTCTGCATTTACTTGAGTTTTTTGTGTTCTTGAGTATTTTTTACTGACACTGACATTATTTTGGTTACTCTTGCAGATGTTGGGGAGGTGGGAGGCCCAGTGGCCCGGCTGGTGGGTCACAACCCTCCACCACGACCGCCTGGTGGTTGGAGAGGTGGTGCTGTTGGTGGACCGGGCGAGGGTGCCGGTGGACCGGGCGGGACTGGTGCTGGCCCTTCAGGTGAGGGAATCAGCATAGGTGCTGCTGGGATAGCAGCAGAGAGAGCTCGTGCGGATGCGGCAGAGGCACGTATCATAGCACTTACATCTTAGGTAGAGGCTATAGAAGACTTTCAGGGTCGAGTGGACGGTTTGACCCATAGGATACCTAATCGAGGTCATATGGATGACTTCGAGGAGATATGGCTAGAGACAGTGATGGCCCGTGAGAGGGACAATCGGCCGACTCTACGACGGGTAGCTATCGCAGTGGTGACAGCAGCTCCGGTGGTGGCACCAGGAGCGGTGGTGGGCCCATGTGCTCCTCTTGAGGGGGGCACCCCCCAGAGTAGATTTTGTACACAGGGAAAGCACCCATTATGAGGATGCTTCTCTTATTTTTGACGACCTCTGTATTTTTTGGCTAGCCAATGGGCTAACAATACTATTTTTTGTACTCTGACACACATATTTTTTATGCATATATGAGAGATCTTTTTTTGCGGCTCTACATGGTGTGATGTATTATTTCGGTTTATGCATTTGTGTTATGCTGAGGGATATACATATTTTTGGTTTTTATGTATGGTGGTTTGCTCACGATGCATTCCAGTTTATGATATTGTTAGCTATGCGATCAACTGTTTGGTTTTGATTCCTTGATACATGTGAGAATGTAATATAATCAAATTGTCTGCTTAATCTTCTGGCACGCAAATATTTTCTAAATAGGTTTGCATCCCTAGTTTCAAATGTTTGGTTTAACTGTGAGACTACTAATTGGGAATCAAGGTAGACATGCATATGGTGGATGCCTTGGTGGAGGGCCTCGCACATAAGTCCGATAATGGCGTCATATTCTGCCTGATTGTTGGTTGCTGAACTGATGCACACGTCGTTTGAACACAATGGTGATCGGTCAGGGTGATAGATGACCTAGGCAGCTGCAGCTAAGTTTTGAGACCATCGCGATGCTCCATCAGCAAATCCAAAATAGGGTTCAAGTTGGTGATCCATGGTGATATTTTGAGCGCGTTTTAGGTTTTTTGGATCAAAAATATTTTGGTGGTGGATTGTGTGTACTCTAACTCTAGGGGATAAGGGCTTGTGGGGCCCTTATGGGTGGAACTTCTTGAGGTAAAGGCCATTGACGAGGTTAGTGAGGTAGGTCCCGTTCGGGTCCGTCAAGATATATGCCCATTGCCAGAGGCAATTTTTGATGATATAGGGCCCTTTCCACAGGGTTTCGAACTTTCCTGGCCCTAAGGCTTCTTTTGCGACATCATAGCGAAGGACTAGCACTCCTTCGATAAACGAGTGAGGGGTGATGTGGCGGTTGAATAATGCTTTTACCCTTTTCTTATGGGCCTCGTTGTGTTGTAGTGATTGGCGCCTATTTTCGTCAACTAGCTCTAGTTGTACTAGGCGTTGTTCTAGAGGCTGGGTGTCATCCAGGAGTTCGATGGCTGCATGCAAGTTTGGGATCTCACGTTCTATGGGAATCACAGCTTCGATCCCATATACCAAGTGGAAGGGATTAAAACCAGTGGAAGTCTTAACTACCGTGTAGTATGCCCACAGGGCGGAAAAGAGCATGTGGTGCCAGTTAGTTTTGTGGTTGTTCACCATGTGCTGTAACATAGTTTTGAGTACTTTATTAACAACCTCTACCTGTCCATTGGGCTGAGGGTAATATGGTGAAGCGAATTCATGGGTGAATATGAGATGATGAGATAGCTCCTCGAAGACATCGTTTTCGAAGTGCTTTCTGTGGTCGGAGACTAATTCTTTGGGAACGCGAAATCGGGCTATCATGTGGTTGAACAGGGACCGAGCGACGGTTTCTGCTGTGTTGTTGTATGTGGGCATGGCTTCAGCCCACTTAGTGAAATAAACGACAGCCAGAATGATGTATTTATGGTTGCCTGATGAGGCTAGATTACAAGTCATGAAGTCGATTCCCCATTTACAGAAGGGGCCGACTACAATGACAGGGTGCAGAGGGGCAAGTGGTGCTCTTGCCTTGTGGGCAAAGCATTGGCACCGCTTGCATCTTTTGACTGCCATGATACAGTCTCGAAACAGGGATGGCAAAAAGTACCCTGCTCGTAGGACTTTTTCGGCGGTAGCCATTCCGGATAAGTGGTCGCCGCATGCGCCTATGTGGCAATCATTCAGGGCTTGCTCTGCTTGATCGTGGGTGAGGCATCGCTGCAATATTGTATCGATGCCTCTCCTGTATAAGACATCTCCTAAGAGGAGGTATCGAGGGGATTGTTGGCGTATGCGCTGACGGTTGTCTTGCGTGAGGTGAGGTTTTAACTTTTGGGTTTGTAAGAATAGGAGAATATCCCCATACCAAGGGTTGTCGGTCGCTACAAAGAATAGGTGTTCATCCGGTAGCGAATTGTTTACTGGTGATCCTTTGGAATCTCCTGGGACGTCGGTAATGAACTCTGTTAAGGCAAGTGCATTTTTGCTTTTAGGAGAGTGAAACTGTAAGTCGTATTCTTGGAGAATGACTACCCAGCGGGCGTACTTGTGGTTCATTAGCCGGTGCGTGAGCAGATATTGGATATGATTAGTATCTGCTATGACCGTGGTCTTTTTTAAGATGATGTAATGATGAAGTTTCTGCACTGTGTGGATTAATGCTAGGGAAATTTTTTCTTCGGGTTCATATCTTAATGCGGGGCCGGATAGGGTTTTACTGATGTAATAAATAATGTGCTCCCTTCCATCTGGGCCCTTCTGGACCAAGACTCTAGCCAATGTGGCATCGAAGGCTGATAGATATAGGATATAATCCTTGTTATAGCCGGGGGGACTGATTAGTGGTGTTGAAGATAGTGTTTCTTTCAGGGCATCAAATTCTTGTTGGGCATGATCATCTCATTTAAATGGGATGTCATGGCGGAGGAGGCGTAGGAACCCTTGAGCACAGGTGGCGTAATCTGGGACAAAACGTCGCAGAAAATTGGCCTTTCCTTGCAGGCTTTGAAGTTGCCTGAGGGTTCGAGGTGGGGGGACCTCTTTAATGTCTTGAACCTTTAAAGGATCAACTCAAATCCCTTGTTGGGACACAATAAAACCTAACAGTCTTCCCGCGTTGACGCAGATAACACACTTAATAGGGTTAAGCACAGGTTGTATTGACGACATCTTTGGAATACCGGTCGCAGATCCTTGAGTTGGTCGGAGCGCTTTTTGGAGCGTACCGTAAGGTCATCCAAATAGGTGAGGATAAGGTGTGCCAAGTCATAAAATATATAATTCATGGCCCTTTGGAAGGTAACTCCGACATTCTTTAGGCCAAATGGCATTACCTTGTATGCGAACGTGCCCTAGGGTGTGGTGAATGCATTTTTATACCGATCTGTATGGCGGATTTGGATTTGATTATATCTGGAGAACCCATCCATAAAGGATAGGGCCTCGTGGCCAGCGCAAGCATCGATAACTTGGTCGATGAAAGGGGTGGGATAATTGTCTTTAGGACAATCTTTGTTCAAATCTCGAAAATCAGTGTAGACGCGTATGGTGCCCTGTTTTTTTCATGACGGGAACAGGGTTAGAAACCCAAGATGTGTAGGCGATGGGGTAGATAAACTCGGCTTTGTGAAGCTTATCGATTTCTCGTTTTATTGCTTCTACCTTTGATGGGTGCAGTTGACGCTATTTTTGGTGGACTGGGGTTACATCCGGCGAAGTATCAATATGGTGCACTACAATCGCGGGACTAAGCCTGGGCATTTCTGAGTAGTCCCAAGCGAAGATATCTCAATACTCTTGTAATAATTTGGTATAAGAGGCTACCTATTCTGGTGAACATGCTGCCCCCAGCGAGATTTCTTCGACTTTTGATGAATTTTGAGATATATTCACTTTGATGGTAGGTGAAATATTTGACATGTTGCCTTCCTTGAACGCATCGGGTGTGGGGATGGGGTTTTTAAACCAGTCAACTTTTCCTGACGGTAGAAAGTCTTTTGATTCGATCACATAGATCTCTGGTTTGGTTGTCTTGTCTGGACTGACTGCCTTCTTAGGAAGAAATATTGATCGGTGATGCATCGCATCCCATGGGTAATCAAGCTCCATCATGGTTTCTAGAATATCCTCATCCGAATGAAAGAGGGTCTCGAAGGGGGAGGGCTCCCCCATAGGTTGAGACTGAATGGGGGTAATCCTGGTGGAGCTAGTTGAGAAGCACAACAAAGACTTCATCGTAGATGTGGTGGAACCAAAAGCTGTAGATAGAGTGCAGACAGGTTGGGTTTGTACTGTCGTAGGGCTAGCTACTCTTGTAGCTGCAGCTGTCTCGACACCTATGGTAGATGAGCAGATAGCTCGAGTCATGGTTCTAACGCATGATTTCATGAATCGTATGTGGTGTGTCGTGTCATTGGCATGTGGAGGGGGAAGAATCTCCCTAATTGGTCGTCTTTCAGATGGCCCCGACGGGGTGGACGTATTAGTCACATCCTCTTGGGTCGTTGAACTGTTCACGGAATCCCAATCTACACCATCTTCCTGGGAGAGGCGGACGATGGTCGATCGCATACAGTTTAAGGCTGTGCGAAAACGCGGTATGTAGTGGCAATGACGTACAAGGTGATTATCCCCGCATATCTGGCATGAATATGGGACATCCATTTTTTCCCGATACACTACATGAACTGGGTACCATCTTTGGAACATTTCCAAGTCTAGGCAGTCAATGACGAAATGATCGAGTTCATCTTAAAGTACGCTCCTTTCAACTGGGGGAGGTGGTATAGCCAGGGGTCATTCAGGTGAGTGTCGTTCTTCTTGTAAGTACAAGATGATGCGCGGCTTGTCATTAATAGACTGGATGGAGGGATCCTCTTGATAGGATCACTCAATTACTTGTAAGGCATCCCTATACCGTGGTATTTTTGGATAGTGGTGAGTATAGTGCCCAAAGGTGTCACAGAGGGCGCATGTGTGATTGGTAAGTAGTGGTTTGCCTGTACTTTTGGTGGTAAGTTCCTTTTTATGGGAATGTCATTTTGAGGTGCCTGCCTCGCAGCCGAGGAGTGGTTTCAGTTCGTCCAACTCTGGGCATATGTGAGTAGGGTGTCTTGTGACATCACATATAGCGTAGGCTGATTACTCCCTCTGCATAGTATGGGTCACCACTTTCTTTCCTTTCTTGGCGATTTTCTTTATTGTGGTCGTCGGTTTTGCAGCAAGGATTTCCCATGCGGGGGCAGTTTTGATTGCTGCTTGGGTTGGTTGGGGCTCCTCGGGACCGGGAGGTTTTAATCCAAACGCAGTAACATTGGTAGCTGGCGTTCCTGGGGGGGGGGGGAACGAGGTACCACACTGGGAATGCCAATGATATGTTGGATAATACCAGTGTTGCCAAGACCTGCTGGGAGGTGAAGCCAAGAGGTGGGTATAGGAAAGGAGTTTGGGAGGTGACATAGACTAAGGAGGCTGCAGTAGTTGATGCCTCGGTGTCGTCACTGGTTGTGTCCGTGTCCTGACTAACCTCGGTGCTTGACGTGGAGACCATGCATTCCAGGGCCCTTGTGGCATCGGGCGATACCTCAGGGATAAAAGAAGGATCGCCTAGGAATGATCCTAGGATGGACGACAGTTTGAATTGGCCAGGGCCATATACTTGATACCATACAAGACCATCTGTGGCTGTGTCTACATAGGGTAGAACCATATCTGTGTTGGTCAAAGGACACTTTTCAGTGTGCATCAGCTGGTCTACTGTGATGATTCGATCCTCGTGAGGGAACATCATGATGCGGAAAAAGGAGGATGCTATGGCAGACATGACATACATATAACTTCGCCCAAGGAGTATATTGTAATCCAAGTGAGTGTCCAAGACTTTGATTTCTATGTGGATCGTTTTGTTGGCTAAGCAGACCGGTACATTTTGGAAGAGACCGACGGGGGTCAAGGACGACCGTCGTATGCTCTGAGTGTGATGACGGAAGGTTTGAGTTTGGGGGCTCCTAACTTTTGCCATACATCCTTTGACATGATGCATGTGGATGCACCCTCATCAATGACACATCGATGAATAGTGATATTCTGTACCGATACTGGTATATGGAAGGCGACCATGGAGGGAAGCCTAGGGGTGGCATTGTCTAAATCAGAAGCCATCATGTGCATATCGGCAGGGTCGACGACGCCTAAGGCGGAAAGTAGGGCTTTCCGCTGCTTCGGGCATGACTGCAGTACCTCCAGAGCGGACATAGCAGCAGGTGACTGGGCTAAATTGTCTGTGATGCTGTAATTGTGGGCTGCTTTAGAGTAGTTACCTGCTTGCCTATTAGGCCCTTTAACCATTTTTGGCAATGGTTCCAAAGGAATATTTGGAATGGTCAAAGGTGCAGTCGGTGCGCTCGTACTAGCTGCTTACGTACCGGTGTTTGGTGGGGTGTCATAGCTGCGATTCTGGGTTTGGAAAAACATTTCTTCCCCAACCATGTAAATTTCATGATTGTTTTTCTCTGAATCGTTGGGGTTTTGCTGCTGAGTGCTGACCGTTCCTTGATGGGGGAAGGGTTCTTGCATAACTTCAGTTATCTGGGGAGATCCTCCTTGTCCTCGGTTACTCTGAAGCTTTTTAAGCTCAGGGAGTTCAGGACAGTGGTGAGTATAGTGCCCATACTCACCACATATTGAACAAGAATGGTTTGTTCGTAGAGGTGGCCTCTTGCCTTGCTTTTGGCATTTCTTGGCTCCTAGTTCTAGTTCCGGTTGGAGTTATCTCCAGCCTGGGATCGCGGTGGGCGCTGTTGGTTGCTGCCCCCCTGTCTAGGGTTCCCTTTGGGTTTGTTTTTTACCTTTCTTTTGATCACATTGGGAGGGTAATTCTCCTGATCATACTGGTGTGGTTGATCTTGGGATGGCTACACAAAGTTCACCTGTACATTTTTCTGCATTGGTAGGTTATGTGCTTGGGACTGAGCATATTGCTGTCCCATATTTGTACCAGGCCATTGGGGAGGAGTTCTTCCATTATCTTTTCTTCCTGCGTACTGGGTCCCCTCGGCCGGAGGGTAAGGTCCTCCTTGGTGCTACGCTGGTGCCCTATTAGTCAAATTATGTTGCTGCAGATGATGACTTTGAAATCCGGGTTGAGACATGTCCTAGGTAGACCCATGTGTATAGTCGGGATTCTAACTGCTGCTGCCTAGGTACCCTTGGGTTATCGACCCAATAAGTCCGTCTGCAGAGTTCAACGCGCCTGAAAATTCTTGATAATATTGCAGGCGTGGGGCGTTAGGCATGATATTGTATATGTACCTTGATTGCATATAGATCAGTTCAAGCTGCTGGGCTTTACTGATTGCGTCCTCTTCGGATGTGGGGTTACGTTGTGCCACGTCCTTTGAAATCTCCGCCATCAAAGTTTTCAAGAATAAATCTAAAAGGACTCGGTTGTCGAGTTAAGCTTTGCATAAGCTATGACGCCATCTCCACTCGTGGAGATGTTCAGAAATGTGGGTAGATGGAGATTGTCTAAAATGAGTCAGTAATTCCATTCCCGAATCATGGTGAATGGGTAACTGAAAGTAAGTGAGGAACGCAGTAGTAAGGGCGCTAAAGGTTCTGTGTGAAGCAGGGGGTTTCTTGACGTACCATTTCGCAGCCACTCGCATAAGAGTGCATTGAAACAGCCTCAATCGAATAGTATCGTCAATGATGCTATTCAATGAGCACCACAGGTGAAAGGTCATTATATGATTCCCTGGGTCTTCCGCTTGCTTACCCTCAAACTTTGGTATGTCTGAAGGGAGCTTCGTGGGCATGGGAGGCCAATTGGGGTCGTGCGCGGTGGGGTCATTGGTGAGCTTGGTTAAATCTGGTAGATTTAACGCCGCTAAGAAGGGTGACTGAGAGGTTGACGCTGTTAGCCACCTATAATAGCTATTATAGCAAAAGGTGGCTAAAAATGTTTGAGCCTTCAAGGAGAAAATTCTATTACTAAAAAATTGTTGGCTGTTGAATACTCTTAAAGGCCTCCTGCCTCTGTCTAGATCCTATACTTTTGTTTTCATCCCAAAAGACTCTGAAATCCTGCTGATTTCCAAAGCCAAAATATTGCTGCAAACACCATTTTCTCCTTTCCCTTCTTCCCAAATTAACCTCATCTTTCTATCTCCCTATTTCCCACAAAAATCCCTCATTTTCACATTTATGCCTTTTCCCCTCATCAAAATCCCCTTTATAAGGTTCTAAGACTCCTTCTTAGCCTTATCGGAATCCCCAAATTCCTTTGAAAAATCCTCAAAAAGTATTAAATTGCATATTTTCTATGCATTGGGCTTAAGCCCCCTTGGGCTAAGTCCCTAGCCTTTCCGCCCATACACCCTGGCGCCGTGACCGCACGCTGAGCCAGTCGAGCGCTCATCCGGTTTGAATAAATATTTCTTCGCAAAACCTTAAAAAACCTTTGATATTTATTTAAACCGTCGAAAACTCATTTTATTTAATTTTTCCTCCCGTGCAAAATATGGAGCGATCTCGACCATCAATTCAATCCATAGATCCGACGATGCGGAGCACATCTTGCCATGGTCCCCACCGCCCGAAAGCCGGTTTCCCAAAACTGGCGGTATCCATCGCATTGCCTTCGGGCAAAAGGATGTTTTCCCCCGATAGCCAGCGATCCCATACACCTGCCACCACGCGTCCCGTGTACTATTTGCAAACCGCCATCCATCCGTCGTCCATCGCGCGTTGACGTTCGGACCTGGACGCCCAGCGATATCGCTGTGGACCGTCCAATCTGGGCCCACTGATCCAACGGTGATCGCTCGCCAAAGTCGCTCGATGGTTAACGAAGGTGCACGCACGATAGCCGGGCCATCGTATAGCGGCAAATCAATCTTTGCCGTCAATTTGATCTGCAGATCGACGACCCACAATTCATCGCCCGATCTCTCCATTTGACTTTCCATTGCCCTATCTCTACCATCGATCTCTGCGCGATCGACGGCTCAGATTCATCCTTCTCCTCTAACCGCCTCGTTCAATCCCGACTGTCGATCTCTACACGATCGACGGCTCGGATTTAATCCTTCTTTCACCCATTCCACGATCGCTCCCGATCAATCCTGACCGTTGGATGATGCCATCCAACAACCACGCTTCCTCCACATGCCTCCGCAACAGTCAACCTATATATGCAGGATTTTGTAATAGTTGTTTGTGTTTTTGCAGGGTTTAAATGGTTTTTCGCCATTCTGAAGAAAATTCGCGGGCTGAGGGTGGCGACCCTCTCGCCTTGAAAGGAAATCATTCACAGGTGTTAAATGCACATTTCATCGATGTTCCATAATGCTTTGATGCCATTCGATTCCTGTTTCAGTCCTGCACATTTGAAATACACAACAAGTCAATCACAAATCAAGAGTATCAGTATAGAAGACCGGAATGCACCAGAACAGAGGATTAAGAGATAGATTTGTGGGGATTATATCTAAGATGTCCATCAAAAGCCTAATCCCTGGATTTAAACACAATTTTAAGCAAAGATCAGAGTATTTTATCCGACAGAAAGCTCCACCGCCTTAGTTAAAGCGAATCAATTCTTGTCAGCTACCACAAAGACACCTGTGCCTCAAAGAAATTGATGCAGGGGCATTAGACACTAGCCAGCAATGTAGGAAGTTTTGTCCACATGTTGTGGCTAGGTGGGTTTGAAAACATTTGAATTGTTACAGCTAGGTGTCAATACCTTAGCTGATTGTATTATTAGATTAATTAGAGTCATAGAAGTCGAATAGCTCAGTTAGTCTAGCTGTATATTTCAGTTAATTGAATTATTGTAATTAGACTATTGATTTTCCAAAATGGTCCTCACTAAGGAACCGAAGAGACACATTGTAATATATATAAATTGTATTCTCCGGATGTAGAAAAAGGAGAGAAGAGAGGAGAGAAAAGAAGGAAGAAGAGGGGCTTCCTGCAATAAAACTCTGTGTATTGAGAAATTGCTTCCGGTTGACTAAAATTCAAGTCCTGTTGATTTCCAAACTGCCTGTAGTTATAATTGTGAAGAATTGTTTAACTGTGAGGCAATTGTGTAATGGAAATTCCGTTCTCTGTCCTTGAATTCCTGTAATTTGTTGGATAACCCTGTGAATTCACCATAACCGCAGGCGAGACTTGTGTAGAGAACCCTAGTCGCGGAACTCTGTTTTTGGTAATAGGAGCCGCGTAATAAAGAAACTTACGTTTGTCCGTTGTCAATTGGAATTCCCAACCGGTCCAAAACCTTAGTTAACAACCGGAGAATAAACGACGAAGAACGCAAGCCCGACGAGGAACCTGGGTTAGTCACTGTGCCAAAACCACAAGTGGATTTGCAAAGGTGGATTGCCTATGTCGCACCGCTCTTGCAGGGTAGGCAGTATTTCCTGAACGCGAGCGATTCCATAGAGGAATCGACACGTGGCGAAGTGGACCCGCGCAAAACCGCCTTTCCGTATTCTCATCGCACGTTAAAGTTAGTACAAGGACGCCGAGCAATATCGTCGAGAGCCGTCGATCTGGCGCATAGTCATCGAACGATGGTCACACAACGAAGATGCATGGAATTTAACCTAAGGTACGGGCGTATATTTTATTGGCTATTGGATGTAGAGGTGGGCCTGGAGCGAAAGTTCCATTATAAAGTTTGATTTATAAAGCGTGGAGTATTAATATAAAGTTTCGAAAGGCATAATTTAAGGTTCGGGAATATAAATTAAAGTTCAAACATTGTGGATAGTATTATTTATCAAATTCTACGAATTTGATAATTAAATAAAAAGAAAATGAGAGAGCCACGTGGGGTAAACTGAAGGGAAATGAGGACGGAGCCACGTCACCGTTGACCAGCTCTCCTTGGGGCGGACTTTCAGCGTTGCTGCGTCATTTGTGGTATCAGAGCTCTTGTCTGAAGTTGTTTTTGCTGACATGGCAATCCGAGTTGGTAGAGGTGCTGGCAGAAGGAGGCCTGTTGCCAACGCTGAGGTGTTGGGGATGTTGCAGAGGGTTGAGGCCAGAATGGATGTCATAGAGTGAAGACAGACCAGAGATCCTGAAGACATCAGCAAACCTAAAATAGAAGAATAAAATGTTGAAATTCCTCCTAACATGAGGCTCCTTAGAACTGTTCTGGGGTTTGCAGTTAAGCCCAGAATTGAAGTGTCGAGTTATGCAGGGGGAATGAATCCAGAAGAACTAGTGGACTGGATAAATGAGATGAACAAGTGCTTCGATTATGAAGAAATAAGTGACGATAAGAAGGTCAAGTTTGTAGTAACAAAGCTGAAAGGACATGCTGCACTTTGGTGGGATGGAGTGCAGGCAGAAAGGAGGAGAGTTGGAAAGCAACCTATCAAGAGCTGGACCAGAATGATGGCCAAATTAAAAGGTAAATTTTTGCCTAGTGATTACCAGCTGACATTGTACAAGCAAATGCAGAACCTGAGACAGAGGTTGCTTACAGTAAAAGAATACACAGAGGAATTCTATAGAGTAAGCATAAGGGCTGGGCAATTCCAAGACACACCAGAAAAGACTGCCAGATATGTGAATGGTCTCAAGTTGGAGATCCAAGATGAAATTGGTTTCCTGTCTCCTAAGACAGTGGAAGAGGCCTATCAGATGGCCTTGAAAGCAGAGGAGAAACTCCTGAGGAAACAGTCTGCCAAGAAGAGAGGTACTTTCCGTGGGAAGGGAAGTCAGGGTGGTAGAGGAAAGCCTGCTACACCCAGGGATGGAGCTAACAGTAGCTCACCTCAGAATGCATCTACAGAGGAGGATGCAAGGGGAAGAAGGGGTTCTTACAGAGGAAAAGGAAGAGGAGGCAGAAACAGAGGCAGGGGTAGAGAATTGAGGTGTTATAGATGTCAGCAAGTGGGACATAAGCACTATGAATGTCCAGAGAATGTGGGTGTTGGTCCAAGAAATGCTGTTGTTTCCCAGGCTGGAGAAGAAGTGGAGATTGAAGAAGAAATTATTCCAGAGAGGGGAGAATCCTTAGTGGTAAATAAGGTTCTATTGAAGCAAGCTAAAGAAGTCACTGAGCCTGCACAAAGGAAGACTTTGTTTAGGAGCATATGCAAAGTCCAAGGGAAATGCTGTCAGCTCGTCATTGATAGTGGCAGCACAGACAACCTGGTTTCCACTGAGGTAATAGAGAAGTTGAAGTTGAAGACAAGGGAGCATCCTACTCCCTACAGGGTGTCTTGGCTGCATAAAGGGCACCAGCTGGTTGTGAAAGAACAGTGTGAGATAGAGCTGCAAATGGGCAAATACAAAGATAAGGTCTTGTGTGATGTGATGCCCATGGATGTGTGTCATATACTGCTGGGTAGACCTTGGCAGTTTGACAGAGCAGCAGTGCATGATGGCAAGAAGAACACTTACAAGTTCTTCAAGGATGGGGTACATCATACATTGATTCCCATGGAAGAAGGAGAGCCATCCAGCAGAGTGATTGATCCAAAGACCTTGTTGCTGAGCGGGAAGGAATATCTGCAGCAGATAGAAGAAGAAGAGGTAAGTTTTGCTTTAGTTTGCAAACCTAAGGTAGTTCTTACTTCTACAAAGATTTCTAATTTACCAGTAGAAATCCAAGAGATGTTAGACAATTACTGTGACATTGTTGTGGATGATTTACCTGATGAGCTGCCACCTGTGAGAAAGATCAGTCATCAGATAGATTTTATCCCTGGTTCAAATCTGCCAAATAAGGCAGCCTACAGAATGACTCCGAAGGAAAATGAGGAAATCAGGAGACAAGTATAGGAATTGGTGGACAAAGGACTGATCAGAGAAAGTTTGAGTCCATGTGCTGTACTAGCAGTATTGAGCCCAAAGAAAGATGGAGGCTGGAGGATGTGTACTGATTCCAGAACAATCAATAAGATCACAATCAGGTACAGATTCCCTTTGCCCAGAATTGAGGATTTAATGGACTGTTTGAGTGGTGCTAAATATTTCTCAAAGATAGATTTGAAGAGTGGATACCATCAGATTAGAATAAGAGAGGGCGATGAGTGGAAAAATGCCTTTAAAACAAATGAAGGATTATATGAATGGATGGTAATGCCTTTTGGGTTGTCAAATGCACCAAGCACTTTTATGAGAGTTATGAATGAAGTATTGAAAGAGTTCATTGGTAAATTTGTGATAGTGTATTTGGATGATATATTAGTTTTCAGCAGAACTAAAGAAGAACATTTAAGACATCTTAATCATGTCTTGAAGAAGCTGCACCAAGAGAAACTGCTGATAAATCTAAAGAAATGCTCATTGATGAAGGAAGAGTTGGTGTATTTGGGGTTTGTTGTTTCTACTGAAGGATTGAAGATGGACCCAGAAAAGGTTAAGGCAATTGTGGAGTGGCCTTCACCCAGGAATGTTTTTGAGGTAAGAAGTTTCCATGGACTTGCTAGTTTTTACAAGAAGTTTATAAGAAACTTCAGTAAGATTAATGCACCCATAATTGAGACAATAAAGAAGAGAAAACAACCATTTAAGTGGACTGCTGAAGCAGAAAGAAACTTTAGAGTTTTGAAGCAAAAGATAACTGAGAAGCCTGTTTCAAGTAAAATGTGATGCCAGTGGAGAGGCCATTGGAGCTGTGTTGAGTCAGGCTGTGGCATATTTCAGTGAAAAGCTGAATGACACCAGAAGAAAGTATTCCTCTTACGAGAAGGAATTCTATGCAATTTTTCAGGCACTGAAGAAATGGAGACATTACTTGATGTCCAGGGAATTTGTATTGTATTCTGACAATCATGCTTTGCAGCATATTGTACAACAGCCCAAGTTGAAACATAAGCATGCTAAATGGGTTGAGTATCTCCAAAGTTTTAATTTTGTTTTGAGACATATAAGTGGCCAAGCCAATAAAGTAGCTGATGCTTTGAGTAGGAGGCACATGCTTGTTCAAGAAACAAATTTTGAAGTTGTAGGATTTGATTTTCTCAAAGAATTATATAAAACAGATCCAGATTTTAAAGAAGCATTTGAGGCAAGTAGTAACCCTGTTTTAACATATAGAAGCCAGTGGCTGGATTATTTCCTGCAGGAGGGCTTGTTATTCAGAAGAAGCCAAATGTGTGTACCAAAATGTTCCATGAGAGAAAATTTGATCAAAGAGAAGCATAGTGGTGGACTTGCTGGACACTTTGGTACTGATAAGACTTATGAGCAACCGAGTCACTTTTATTTCTGGCCCAAGATGAGAGCAGAAGTGGGCAAGTTTGTGAATAATTGCAAGATTTGTCAATATGCCAAAGGAAGGAGCCAAAATGCAGGATTGTACACTCCCTTACCTATTCCAGACAGCCCTTGGGACATGGTGAGTATGGATTTTGTTCTAGGGTTTCCCAAGAATCAGAGAGGGAATGATGCAGTCTTTGTTGTAGTGGATAGATTCTCCAAAATGGCACATTTTATTCTATGCTATAAAACTAGTGATGCCACCCATGTTGCTAACTTGTTCTTCAAAGAAGTTGTTAGATTGCATGGGTTGCCCAAGAGTATTGTTTCAGACAGAGACACCAGTTTTGTGGGGCACTTTTGGAGGACACTATGGAAGAAACTTGGTACCAAACTAAGTTTCAGCTCAGCTTATCATCCTCAGACTGATGGACAAACTGAGGTAGTGAATAGGAGTCTGGGAAATTTGTTGAGAAGTCTTGCAGGAGAACATCCCAAGCAGTGGGATCATATCTTGCCTCAGGTAGAATATGCAACTCACCAAACAGGAGCATAGGGCAGAGTCCATTTCATATTGTTTATGGAATGCACCCCAGAGGAATATCAGAGTTAAGGAATCTGGGAAAGGCAGAGCTGAGAAGTGCAAATGGTGAGGAATTTGCTTCAGAGATCCAGGCCATACATGAACAAGTGAAACAACAACTACAAGGCAGCAGTATCAAATACAAAAACAGAGAAGACTTGAGCAGAAAGGAAGTTCATTTTGAAGTAGGAGATCAGGTTTTGGCACACTTAAGAAAGGAGAGATTCCCAAAGAAGCAGTACAACAAATTGAAGTTCAAAAAGATTGGGCCATGCAAGATACTTAGGAAGTTTTCTGCAAATTCTTGTGAGATTGAATTGCCTCCTAATGTTGGAATATCTCCCATTTTTAATGTTGCATATTTGTACAAGTATGAAGATGATGGAGCAGAAGAAGGATCATCAGACAAGGAACAGATTGAATGGAAAGAGCAGCTACCTCCAGCACAGCCATTGCAACCAGAGAAGATATTGGACAAAAGAGTGTTCAGAAGGACCAGAGGACGAGAGTACTTTCAGTACTTGATCAAATGGAAGGATAAGCCAGAGGAAGATGCCACTTGGATGACTGAAGAAATGCTGCAGAAGATAGGCAGATCAGTGGAAGAGCTCATGCACAGGAGCCCATGAAGAAAATTTCCCTCGGGAGTCTGATGCAGGGGCATTAGACACTAGCCAACAATGTAGGAAGTTTTGTCCACATGTTGTGGCTAGGAGGGTTTGAAAACATTTGAATTGTTACAGCTAGGTGTCAATACCTTAGCTGATTGTATTATTAGATTAATTAGAGTCATAGAAGTCGAATAGCTCAGTTAGTCTAGCTGTATATTTCAGTTAATTGAATTATTGTAATTAGACTGTTGATTTTCCAAAACGGTCCTCACTGAGGAACCGAAGAGCCGCATTGTAATATATATAAATTGTATTCTCTGGATGTAGAAAAAGGAGAGAAGAGAGGAGAGAAAAGAAGGAAGAAGAGGGGCTTCCTGCAATAAAACTCTGTGTATTGAGCAATTGCTTCCGGTTGACTAAAATTCAAGTCCTGTTGATTTCCAAACTGCCTGTAGTTATAATTGTGAAGAATTGTTTAACTGTGAGGCAATTGTGTAATGGAAATTTCGTTCTCTGTCCTTGAATTCCCGTAATTTGTTGGATAACCCTGCGAATTCACCATAACCGCAGGGGAGACCTGTGTAGATAACCCTGGTTGCGGAACTCTATTTTTGGTAATAGGAGCCGCGTAATAAAGAAACTTACGTTTGTCCGTTGTCAATTGGAATTCCCAACCGGTCCAAAACCTTAGTTAACAACTGGAGAATAAACGAAGAATAACGCAAGCCCGACGAGGAACCTGGGTTAGTCATTGTGCCAAAACCACAAGTGGATTTGCAAAGGTGGATTGCCTATGTCGCACCGCTTTTGCGGGGTAGGCAGTATTTCCTGAACGCGAGCGATTCCATAGAGGAATCGACACGTGGCGAAGTGGACCCGCACAAAACTGCCTTTCCGTATTCTCATCGCACGTTAAAGTTAGTACGAGGATGCCTAGCGATATCGTCGAGAGCCGTCGATCTGGCGCAGAGTCATCGGACGATGGTCACACAACGAAGATGCATGGAATTTAACCTAAGGTACGGGCGTACATTTGATTGGCTATTGGATGTAGAGGTGGGCCCGGAGCGAAAGTTCCATTATAAAGTTTGATTTATAAAGCGCGAAGTATTAATATAAAGTTTCGAAAGGCATAATTTAAGGTTCGGGAATATAAATTAAAGTTCAAACATTGTGGATAGTATTATTTATCAAATTCTATGAATTTGATAATTAAATAAAAAGAAAATGAGAGAGCCACGTGGGGTAAACTGAAGGGAAATGAGGACGAAGCCACGTCACCGTTGACCAGCTCTCCTTGGGGCGGACTTTCAGCGTTTCTGCGTCAGAAATCAAATACAGGCCGAAGTTATTGCATGAAACCAGATATTTGCCTTCAGCACAACCAGGGAGTCACTTCTGCAAGGAAATAAATGCAGAAATATCTGCCAAGTAACCCCAACATCACACAGAGCCTCAAAGGTCAACAAAAGCTCCCACAGAGCTTAATCTTTATGTAAAACATTTAATACAGAGGATATGTATGTAATTTTCTTCATTGAGCCCTTCAAAGGCCCAGAAACCATTTAAGTCTGTATTAATTGTAATTGAGATCTTTTATCAGATCTCACCTCCTCATTCTTCAATATATACTTCTTCAGAAGATGAGTGAGGGGTTGGTTGTTGGTTGTTGTTGATCACAAGCTGTAATATTGAAACTCTCTGAAATCAATACATAGTCCTTTGAAGTTGAAGAACAAATTGAAGTCTTGGAGATCTTGATGATGTTGTTGCATGTTTGTTCCTGAGAAGGCTCTATCATTGGATCCATGAGCTTGGCTGTTGGTGAAGTATTCTAAACTGTTTAATGTTTTTCCCTGTTTTCATTATGTTCTATAATTTCTCACTACAGTAGGATAGAAAGTATTAGGCTAAGAAATGACTCCTCGAAGCACCTTAGACCTGTTCATCCTTCACTGTTTTATGTTTTCTTCTGCTGAAGTATTTTAGAGGCTTTAATCTTTCTATTTGGTCTTCATGCTTGTTTATTTCCTTAATAGTTTGAACAATTGGTTTCAGCATGATTTATGGTTCTCCCTGCTTGTCTGTTGCCACTTAAAAACTGTTATTGAAGTCTCCCTTTGAAGTTCTTTGCTTATGGTGAATCAGAGAGGTCTGTTTTGATCTTGCCCTTTGTTCTCACTTAAACAATTGGCTTAAAGGTCGTTATAATTATGATCATAGATGTTTTTAGGTGTTCCCTCTTCTATGACTGTGATTATCAGTGAATCTTATATGTTTTCTAAAGTCCTTTAGAATAAAATCTTTGAGGAAATAGGGTGTTCCCCGAATCTTAGATTTCATTTTGAAAGTTGTCTTGAAGTCATTATTTGCTTAAAGAATGTTTGTAGAATTTATGGTTAGCCCTGTCTATCAAATTATCTCTTTATTGTTTAAATTATGCTTTCAAATTCCCTTTGTTGAGAATTAAAACTCTCTTTCCAAATCATTAATGTTCATCCCATTCCAAAAACAAAAGGATCCTATGGCCAAGTTAGATTTTCTCTTTGATATCCCATATCCTTTGATAAGTGTGTTATGACCTCTTTTTGAATCCATTGCCCAATGAAACAAATATTTTACTGTCCTATATATCTTTCCTAGACCTTTTGTGTTATGCTGTATCAATTCAACCCAACCAAACAAACAAATACCTGCACTTAATAACTAGTCTAAAACCAATACTCTAAGCACACAAGATAAACCTTTGCAAACAAACTTTGAGAGATCCCTCTCTGAGAGCAGGAGGACTAGATGCTGTAACTCTAAAGATTGGTCCTGATGTTGCCTTGTCTTTTGATTTGAAAAACTATCAAAACACGAGACACCAACATAATGGCGATCACGGTGGGACTTTGAGTAAAATCTTCAGAAAACAAAAACACTCACTGTCTAGCATAACATAAGTGACCTTCTTCAAGCACTACCAAGCATAATGGTAATCATGATAGGACCTTTTTAATCAGTGAAAAACTAAGTAACCCTTAGGATTCTTGTAAAGCCTTGTCAAACCTTGAAGGATTCAGTTACCAAGCCATAAGAGTAAACTCTAGACGTTTTGACACCCTAGCTAAGTGTTAAGACAAATTTAGGACACTCTCATAACCTGTAAGATCATAAAACTCAGAAAAACCCAAAACATTTCAGTTTAGCTTCATAATAAACTTGGTGGTGGACCATAAAACCTTTTACCTCCAAAAGAGCTAAAAATTCCCACCTGGCGACTCCACAATCCTAAAAGACAGACCTTAAAGACTCCATTGGGAAGACCCCAAGTCTTAATAAAATCATAACAAGCTCAACTAGAAGGCTTTAAGATTAAAATTTTCCTTCTTCTGAAAAGATCAGTTAGCCTCTTAAAGATTGTCATATTTGGTTAAAACTTTTCTTTTTCAACTAGGTCTGAAAAACATAGCATAGTGGCTCCTAGAAAGATTCATACTAGAGCCTACCCTGACCCAAACCCACTGGAAGAAGTTGACAACCCTGAAATTATACTTAGGAAATCTTCCAAGATAAAATTTTCAACTATTTTCAGATCACCGTTGAGATCTAATTCAGTCCCTGAAAATCTCGCAGCCCTACACCAATCACAAGTCAACTTAAGAAATACTTTTAGAACTAGGTCACTTGATGATATAATTCAGATAGATTCTGAGTCCTCACTTTCATCCCCAGAACAAAGTGAACAACCTGGTAGTAGAGAAACCACACCACCTAATTTACATTTCCTTCACAAATTAGGTGTCTCTCATCCAAGGTCAGCTCAAAAATCTATTCCTGGTACATCCACTGTCCAAACCATCCCACTTCAACCCAATTTCCCTTTTGTAAATCCACCCCCACCACCTATCATGGTAGCATGGTATGCTCCTTTAGTCCTTCCTGTACCATTAGTTAATCTTCCACAGGACTATCAGTCCAAAATGCCATTGTATGATGCCAACAATGCTACAACCGCATCACAACATGTAGATAAAATGAATGACTACTTCGATAGAAATGAAATCGATGATGATTCTGTCAAGCTTAGGTTATTTGCTCAGATTTTAGGGGGGGAAGTAAGAAAATGGTTCAAAGGTCTAGCCCCCCATAGTATTAATGATCTCCAATGCTTCCATCAAACATTCTTGAACAAATGGGAAGTGAAGAAGAATCTTCTCCAAGTCCTTTCTGATTACAAAAATCTCCATAGAAACCCTGGGGAAAGTGTGCAAGCCTATTGCACTAGATTTAATAGTGTGTATAATTCACTTTCCCCAGAACTAAAACCTCCACAGGGCTCAAATTTAAATAAATTTCCTGAAGGGTTTGACTCTGACATGACCTATCAGCTGAGAGAAAGAAATTTTGCAACTCTGGAAGATATGCAACAGGGTGCTCTTTCTGTGGAATTCAACTTGATGGAGAAGAGAGCAAGAATGAAAACCGAGAAGAGAGTGTCTTTTAGAGAAGAGTCCACTCCTTCTACTTCAAGCTCAAAAATGGAGAGGATGTTGGAAGAAATGATGAAAGAGATGAGTATAATTAAGAAAGCACAAGCAAATCAAAACCAAGCTGCTCCTCGAAACAGAAATCAGAATTATAGAAGAGAAAAAAATCAAGACAAACAGAATGAAAATGACCAACAGATTAGACCTCCCTTCCAACAAAACTATGTAGATCAATATGAGGAAGATAGGGAATTGGAAAGGTTGGAAGAATCCCATGTAAACTTGATTGGATCAGATAGTGGAGATGATGTTTTCCTCACTTAGGAAGAACAAGATTTTTTCTCTTCTGATTAAAATACAAATACCTACGAAGATTATGATGACTATAGATTAGGTTTTTAAAATTCAATCATGGAGATACATAAACAATATGATCTTAGGAGCAAGGGAAACATAGATAAATCAAAAGATAAGAACACTAGAACTGCTATCAAGAAAAACTCAGAAAATTAGCCCAAAAAGACAGCAGAGAAAACCAACATTTCGACTAAAAAACTAGCTTCAAACAAAGACAAAGGTGTCTAGCCAAATGTTGAACAGAGTACCCCTAGCACTTCAGCTAGTGGTCCTAATAAAATTATCCCAACTACCATTCCAAACAAGGTTCAGCAAATCAAAGTTTCTGAAAAGAATGCAATTGAAAAAGCAGATGTAAATACAAACAAGTCAATTATTCCTTTCAGCCTTGAGGGAGAGATTGCCAAAATAAAAGTCACCATCCCCCTAGTTGAACTAGTAACCCAAGAAGTGTACAAAAACCAAGTTTTGAAAGCTTTGAAGTTAGGAAGTGATACAGACACTTTAAACTTGACAAATGATAAACCTGAGTTGTTGTTTGGTCCAGAAGTCGAAGGAAAATATCAATAAGGGGTTGTCCCTCCCTTCTATGTTAGCTTGAACATACATGAGAAAATTTTACACAATGCCATGTTAGATTCAGGAGCTTCACACAACCTGATGCCCAAGGTGGTAATGGAGAGCTTAGGCTTAGAAATTACTAAAACATACAAAGACTTGTATTCCTTTGACTCAAGCAGAGTCAAGTGTTTGGGTTTAATCAAAGATTTATGTGTTACTCTAGCTCAGATCCCTGCTAAGAGTCTGGTTATGGATATAGTTGTAGCTAACATTCCCCCTAAGTATGGCATGCTCTTATCAAGATCATGGGGAGCCAAACTTCAGGGAAGCCTTCAAATGGACATGTCTTATGCCACCATCCCTGTTTTCAACCAAAACAGAAGACTATACAGGGAATCTCACATGAAGTACATGGTGAGCAACATGGACAGACCAAACAATTCTCCAATCTATTCTATTCAATCAAGTTTAGATTCCTTTATCTTATATAATGAAGATGACATTACTCAACAAGATAAAGAAAACATAGACCCAATCAGTTCACCACAACAATCCAATCTTCCCTCTGAACAAATTCAAAACATTGACAATCAACAGCAACAAGAAAATGAAAATAAGGATGGCATACTTTGGAAAATAAATTTTGATGGATCTTGTAATAAAATAAGTGCAGGAGTAGGTGTGTGGATTCAAAATACACAACAGAGTTTTTCATACAAATTGGATTTCCCATGCACCAACAATATTGCTGAGTATGAAGCACTTCTCCTAGGACTACAACTGCTTAAACAGTTAAAATCCCAGAGGATATCAATATTAGGAGATTCTGAACTTATCATAAAACAAATCAAAGGAGAATACTCAGCTAAAAATCCAAGGCTTAGGGAATATCGAAACGCTGCCCTTGATCTATTGAAAACCTTTGAAAAATATGAACTTATTTTCATTCCAAGAGGATTGAATCATCTAGCAAATGAACTCGCTTTCAATGCCAACAATTGTCAAACACCTGAAATAAATCAAAAACTCAGTGTAAAAGTAAAACACAGACCTTCTGTGCCTGATAACCAAGATCACTGGTAGGTATTTGACTCTGACAAACACATAGATGATTTCTTAAAATCAGAAAATGATTTCATCATACCCACATCAGGATCTAGCCATAATCAGAACTGCCCACATCTTGAAGAAATCCCAAAAGCTGAAATAACACACTCTGCTGATATAAGTCATTATGAGAATACGTTTGAAGCAGAGTCAATTGACAACGTGGACCAAAGAGACCCAGAAGTTTTAGAATGTAAGGACGGTTCAATTCCAAGAGGTCTCTCTTGCCTTTGGAACACCTTTTCAACTTTAATGATGTAGCCAAAGAACAAAAAATGGAGCCTGTAGAAACAAATGTAGAAGAACACAATATAGGCTCCCTAACGAAACCCAAGATGATTAAATTGTCTAGCACTCTTCCAAATCACATAAAATCTCGATACATTGATCTTTTTAAAGAGTTTAAATATGTTTTTGCCTGGGCATACACAGATCTGAAGTCTTACGATACTAGCATTATTCAGCATAAGATTCCCATGAAGGAAAATCAAAAGCCCTTCAAACAAAAACTGAGGAGGATAAACACACTTTTGTTACCTTTAGTTAGAGCTGAAATTGAAAATATGCATGATGTTGGCATTATAGTACCTGTTAGATTTTTAGAATGGGTATCAAACTTAGTTTCTATTAGGAAAAAGACAGGGGAGATCAGACTCTGTATCGATTTCAGAAACCTAAACAGAGCATCCCTAAAAGACAACTACCCATTACCCAAAATGGATCATATACTTCAGAAGGTAGTTGGATCAAAAAGGATTTCCCTCTTAGATGGGTTCTCAGGTTACAACCAGGTGTTAGTGCTCCCAAGTGATCAAATCAAAACTACTTTTACCACACCTTGGGGCACCTTTATGTATGTCAAAATGCCTTTCGGATTAATGAATGCAGGGGCCACCTTCCAAAGGGCCATGGACATATCCTTTTCTGAAGACATTGGCTATTTCATAATCATTTACCTTGATGACATAACTGTTTTCTCAAAAAATGATGAAGAACATTTGATTCACCTGAGAAAAGTTTTTGAGAAGTGTAGGAAATTTGGCTCGTCATTGAATCCCAAGAAAACTCTCTTTGGTCTCCAAGAAGGTAAACTTCTTGGCCACATAATTTCAAAAGAGGGAATCAAAATAGACCCTACAAGGATAGATGGCATTTTGCAGATCAGCCATCCAAGGAGCCTCAAAGAATTGTAATATTTCATCGGAAAGATTAATTTTCTAAGGAGGTTTATTCCTAATCTTGCTGAGCTATTAAAAATCATTACAAACATGCTTAAGAAAGATGCCAGTGTAAAATGGACTTTACCAGCTAAACAATCATTCGAACTGGTCAAACAAGCTCTTACTCAAGCACCAGTCCTGATTAGTCCATATTTTTCCAAATATTTTTACATTTTTTCCTTTGCATCTGAACATACAATAGCTGCAGTTTTACTTCAAAAGAATGATTTGGGGCAAGAAAAACCAATATCTTTCTTTAGTAGGGCCTTGAGAGATGCTCCTCTCAAATATAACATCATGGAGAAGCAAGCCTTAGCATTAGTGAAAGCATTAAAAGACTTTAGGGTCTATATTTTACACTCTCACATAATTGCTTTTGTTCCACATATTGTTGTCAAGGACATTCTAACTCAAGACCCCGATGGTAAAAGGGGAAAATGGATTGCAACTATTCTTGAATATGACTTAGAAATCAGGCCCACCAAACTAGTCAAGGGGCAGGGATTGGCAAAACTTATGGCTGAGTCTAACTTTCAAGCACTGGACATGAATATGGTAGATGTGTTGGAAGAAATAGAAGAATCCGATGCTCCTTTCATTAATGAAACATTTCTAAATTCTCCTTGGTATGCTGACATTATTGATATGCTTTTATATCTAAATGCCCCTCCTTCTTTGTCTAAAACTAAAGCTAGATTCTTGAAACAAAAGGCTTTGAGTTTTTGCATATTAGATGGAGTGTTATATTGGAAAAACGCTGTTGGAATTTTACTTAAATGTTTACTTGAAGATGATGCAGGAAGAATCATGCATGAAATGCATGACGGAGAATGTGGAGGACACCTCTACTGGAAGGCCACCGCAAACAAAATTCTTAGATCTGGTTACTATTGGCCTACCCTTTTCCCAGACACTCAAAAGTTGGTCATGTCTTGCCATAAGTGTCAAATCTTTGATGGCAAAAGGAAACTCCTTCCCTTACCTTTACATCCTATCAGAGTTGAGGCACCTTTTCAACAATGGGGGCTGGACTTCATTGGTGAAATTCACCCATCCTCCTCAGCTCAACATAAGTGGATCCTCACAGCCACTGACTTCTTTACCAAATGGATAGAAGCTATACCTTCCAGAAATGCTAATGACTCTGTCATTATTAAGTTCCTTGAAACAAATATCCTATCCAGATTTGGTTGTCCCAAAAAAATCATAATAGACAATGTCACTGCTTTTAAATCTAAGAAAATGGTTGATTTCTGCTACAAATACCACATAACCTTGGGCCATTCCACTGCTTACTATCCCCAAAGAAATGGATTAGCTGAATCTTCCAACAAAAGCCTCATCAATATTATTAAAAAGTTGTTGGAACAAAATCAGAAATCATGGCACAATAAATTGGTTCATGCTTTATGGGCTGATAGGCTAACTACAAAGAAATCAATAAACATGTCCCCCTATCAGCTAGTCTATGGCATGGATGCAGTCTTTCCCACCTCGTTGGGAGTGCCAGTCATGAAGCTCCTTCAAGAAGTGCAGAGTGAAGAAAATGATATGCAGAGAAGGATCAACCAAACAATCCAGTTACAACAGACCAGAGAGGAAGTCTATGAAAGAACACAACTAGTCCAAGAAAAAATGAAGAAGCTATTTGATAACAGGACTAAGGCAAACAATTTCCTAGTTGGGAATGTTGTTCTTAAGTGGGATTCAAGAAAAGAAGAGAAGGGAAAACATGGAAAATTTGAGAACTTGTGGAAAGGGCCCTATATTATTCATGCTGAGAGGGGTCACAATGCATTTTTCTTGAAAGAACTGAATGGAGAAGACCTATATGGAGGTCCTGTCAATGGCAGGATGCTCAAGCATTACTTCTGCCAAGAATCTTAAGTTTCAAAGCATTTTATTTTTTCATTGTAAATATCATAGTCTAACCATTGCATTCAAAGTTAGAAAAATAAAAAATACAAAAACAAAGAAAGGAAGGAAAAGAGGGCAAATTGTCAAAACAAGAAAGGTATAGCCCCATACCAAAAAGAGAAACAAATCTGAAAGTGTGCAAGCTTAAATGCCACTCCTGAAGAACACACTTCTAGTTAGTCAAACTATCTAACCTTGACTAATTAGCTTTAAATTTTCTGCTGATAGGATAGTGAATTCGATTTGCCAAACTGTTTAATCTTGGCTTATCAATAGATAATTTATGATAGAATGAAATGGTTCAAACATGTTCAAAACCTGAACCTCAATTTCCAAAGAGAGATGACTCAAATATGTTTTATTTTTCTGAGTAAAAAAGGTGTAAAAATCTGGTTCCAATCAGCTCAAAATCTGAACTAGAGGAAAAGGAAGACAACTCAATAAGAGTCAAATCAGACCTGTAGAAAAGAGGAAGGAAATGTTTTCAAATTTTTAGATCTTAAGCCTTCCATTTTTGATTTAATTTCCTGCAAAATAAATGTCTATGTGTAGCTTGTCTTTATGCCATAGATCACAGCAATTCAAACAACTTAATCTTGACTTGACTGTTTTTAAATTTATGTTTTAGAAATTTAGGGAATGAAAATCTGTTGGACAGTTTAATCCCAACAGATGGTAGATTAGGTAGAGAATCATCTGAACTCGACTGTTAAATCTGAGTTCAGGGAGAAATAAGGAGTAGAATTAGATTAGATTTACTGCTTTCAAAAGAATAAAATGTTGTAAAAGAGTTTGCCAATCCAAGTGCACTCTATCGAAGAAAAAATGTTAGATCTGTAGGATTGGGTAGGTAGAAGTTTATATTGATGAAGATCCATTGTTTTTCATGGTTTCTGATATGTTTTTCAGAGAAAGATCATCCCAGTAAAGGAAGAGCAGCCCAATGGATAAGGCACAGGTCAGCCTCCCAGAGAAAGCAAGTCTGAAGTTCTTGATGACTTCAAGAAGGCACCATCCCCAAGTGGAGCCAATGTTAGCCACCTATAATATCTGTTATAGCAAAAGGTGGCTAAAACTGTTTGAGCCTTCAAGGAACAAATTCTATTACTAAAAAATTGTTGGCTCTTGAAGACTCTTAAAGGCCTCCTGCCTCTGTCTAGATCCTATACTTTTGTTTTCATCCCAAAATACTTTGAAATCCTGCTGATTTCCAAAGCCAAAATATTGCTGCAAACACCATTTTATCCTTTCCATTCTTCCCAAATTAACCTCATCTTTCTATCCCCCTATTTCCCACAAAATTCCCTCATTTTCACATTTCTGCCTTTTCCCCTCATCAAAATCCCCTTTATATGGTTCTAAGACTCCTTCTTAGCCTTATCGGAATCCCCAAATTCCTTTGAAAAATCCTCAAAAAGTATTAAAATGCATATTTTCTATGCATTGGGCTTAAGCCCCCTTGGGCTAAGTCCCTAGCCTTTTCGCCCATACACCCTGGCGCCGTGACCGCACGCTGAGCCAATCGGGCGCTCATCCGGTTTGAATAAATATTTCTTCGCAAAACCTTAAAAAACCTTTGATATATATTTAAACCGTCAAAAACTCATTTTATTTAATTTTTCTGCCCGTGCAAAATATGGAGCGATCTCGACCGTCGATTCAATCCATAGATCCAACGGTGTGGAGCGCGTCTTGCCATGGTCCCCACCGCTAGAAAGCCGGTTGCCCAAAACCGGCGGTATCCATCGCACCGTCTTCGGGCAAAAGGCTGTTTTCCCCCGATGGCCAGAGATTCCATGCACCTGCCGCCAGCGTCTTGTGTACTATTTGCAAACCGCCGTCCATCCGTCGTCCATCGCACGTTAACGTTCAGACCTGGACGCCCAACGATATCGCTGTGGCCCATCCGATCTGGGCCCGCTGATCCAACGGTGATCGCTCGCCAAAGTTGCTCGATGGTTAGCGAAGGTGCGCGCACGATAGCTGGGCCATCGTATAGCGGCAAATCAATCTCCGCCGTCGATCTGATCTGCAGATTGACGACCCATAATTCATCGCCCGATCTCTCCGTTTGACTTTCCATTGCCCAATCTCGACCGTCGATCTTTGCGCGATTGACGGCTTAGATTCATCCTTCTCCTCTGACTGCCTCGTTCAATCCTGACCGTCGATCTCTATACGATCGATGGCTCGGATTTAGTCCTTCTTTCACCCATACCATGATCGCTCCCGATCAATCCTGACCGTTGGATGATGCCATCCAACGACCACGCTTCCTCCACATGCCTCCGTAGTAGTCAACCTATATATGCAGGATTTTGCAATAGTTGTTTGTATTTTTGCAGGGTTTAAATGGTTTTCCGCCATTTTGAAGAAAATTTGCGGGCTGAGGGTGGCGACCCTCTCGCCTTCAAAGGAAATCATTCATAGGTGTTAAATGCACATTTCATCTGTGTTCCATAACGCTTTGATGCCATTCGATTCCTGTTTCAGTCCTGCACATTTGAAATACACAGCAAGTCAATCACAAATCAAGAGTGTCAGTATAGAAGACCGGAATGCACCATAATAGAGGATTAAGAGATAGATTTGTGGGGATTATATCTAAGATGTCCATCAAAAGCCTAATCCCTGGATTTAAACACAGTTTTAATAAAAAATCAGAGTATTTTATCCGACAGAAAGCTCCACCGCCTTAGTTAAAGCGAATCAATTCTTCTCAGCTACCACAAAGACACCTGTGCCTCAAAGAAATCAAATACAGGCCGAAGTTATTACGTGAAACCAGATATTTTCCTTCAGCACAGCCAGGGAGACACTTCTGCAAGGAAATAAATGCAGAAATATCTGCCAAGTAACCCCAACATCGCACAGAGCCTCAAAGGTCAACAAAATCTCCCACAGAGCTTAATATTTATGTAAAACATTTAATACAGAGGATATGTATGTAATTTTCTTCATTGAGCCCTTCAAAGGCCCAGAAACCATTTAAGTCTGTATTAACTGTAATTGAGATCTTTTATCAGATCTCACCTCCTCATTCTTCTATATATACTTTTTCAGAAGATGAGTGAGGGGTTGTTTGTTGGTTGTTGTTGATCACAAGCTGTAATATTGAAACTCTCTGAAATCAATACATAGTCCTTTGAAGTTGAAGAACAAATTGAAGTCTTGGAGATCTTGATGATGTTGTTGCATGTTTGTTCCTGAGAAGGCTCTACATTGGATCGATGAGCTTGGCTGTTGGTGAATTATTCTGAACTGTTTAATGTTTTTCCCTGTTTTCATTATGTTCCATAATTTCTCACTACAGTGGGATAGAAAGTATTAGGCTAAGAAATGACTCCTGGAAGCACCTTAGACCTGTTCATCCTTCACTGTTTTATGTTTTCTTATGCTGAAGTATTTTAGAGGCTTTAATCTTTATCTTTGGTCTTCATGCTTGTTTATTTCCTTAATAGTTTGAACAATTGGTTTCAGCATGATTTATGGTTCTCCCTGCTTGTCTGTTGCCACTTAAAAACTGTTATTGAAGTCTCCCTTTGAATTTCTTTGCTTATGGTGAATCAGAGAGGTCTGTTTTGATCTTGCCCTTTGTTCTCACTTAAACAATTGGCTTAAAGGTCGTTATAATTATGATCATAGACGTTTTTAGGTGTTCCCTCTTCTATGACTGTGATTATCAGTGAATCTTATATGTTTTCTAAAGTCCTTTAGAATAAAATCTTTGAGGAAATAAGGTGTTCCCTGAATCTTAGATTTCATTTTGAAAGTTGTCTTGAAGTCATTATTTGCTTAAAGAATGTTTGTAGAATTTATGGTTAGCCCTGTCTATCAAATTATCTCTTTATTGTTTAAATTATGCTTTCAAATTCCCTTTGTTGAGAATTCAAACTCTCTTTCCAAATCATTAATGTTCATTCCATTCCAAAAACAAAAGGATCTTGTGGCCAAGTTAGATTTGCCCTTTGATATCCCATATCCTTTGATAAGTGTGTTATGACCTCTTTTTGACTCCATTGCCCAATGAAACAGATATTTTACTATCCTATATATCTTTCCTAGACCTTTTATGTTTTGTTGTATCAATTCAATCCAACCAAACAAACAAATACCTGCACTTAATAACTAGTCTAAAACCAATACTCTAAGCACACAAGATAAACCTTTGCAAACAAACTTTGAGAGATCCCTCTCTGAGAGCAGGAGGACTAGATGCTGTAACTCTAAAGATTGGTTATGATGTTGCCTTGTCTTTTGATTTGCCAAACTATCAAAACACGGGACACCAACAGACGCCATGGCAACATGTGAAGACACAAAGTTCTGGTTAGAACGAGGGTTAGTCTGTGACGTACCCGATTGTGAATTCAGCTGACTTCCCGTATGGGATGCACTCTTCTGCCCCCTAGGGGACGAGGGGGGAGTGATGTACGGTGTGGTGTTGGGAGACCGACTAGGGTTCCTAACTAAGGTTGCTCCAAGAAAGGAGGAACCAACCACCGTGGCAACGTTCCGTCTTTGACGCCTAAATGGCGAAAGACTTGGAACCCATCCCATTAATGGGGGGAGGTCCAAAAGATGCCTGGACCGACGAGGTTCCGTTGGAACCATTTGAGGGTCGTCCAAGTTAGGTTTTTGAAAACACTTTTGAGGGGAATGAGTCTATGATCACATCAAATTTATGGCCACATACATAAAACAAAGCGAAAAAGAAATGTTTTTTCCTTTAATTTAATCTATGTGACCAATCAAGCAAAAAATGGTTTTGTTTTTTTGCACGTGATATCAAAAATCCTAGAAGACCTAATAACGTCCTCACACTCTCAAAAGTGACTGGGCCTTGAGAGGATTTCTTGTGAGTGCTGGCACAACGTCCCGAAACTGAACTGGCGACGCCCCTAGTCAGCCGAAGAGAATCAACCAAGGTAAGGGTAGAGGGTTTTGCACTTGCCTGCACCGTCACCTATAGGGTAAAGGATGCCCTAGTTTTGGCCACTAAGAACCACCGTCCCACATCAACGTTCGAGTCTTGGGCTTCTTGGTAGTCAGCTAACAGTATCGAGTATCAGACTGGTTAAGTAGCCCCAATTGATACCACACACACTGTGCCTAAGCCTAGCCCCCTCTAAATCAGGTCTCTACCGCGCTCGAGTTTTCTATTCCGTGGGCTGATAGGTGGATTTTAAGCTCCCTAAAAATGCAACTTCTATGTTTCAAATGTTGAGCATGATCAAGGCGGCTTATTGGATGCCTACCCCCTTGATCCTAACTTAAACTATAATTTCTCTTGTGGCCCCTGTGGGGAGAGTTTAGTGAGTTGGTTTAAGTTATTTTTAGGTGGCTTTCTTTTCTTAGTGGGTGAATGTGTCTGAGCGTATGGTGAACAATCTCATAATTTGAACATATGGATATCGGTGATCTGTTACAAATGTCCCCTAGTTAGACTATGTGATGTTGTTCCTTGCTCAAATAAAAAGCATTTGCTGATAATGGGCCGATTCCAAAACCTCCTAATTAGTCTATGTGAGTGACTAAAGGGAGATGGAAAATCACAAATATAGAGTGTTCATATGCTTGTCTAGGGTCACCCAATGGCGCAAAGATAGAAGAGATTAGTTACTCTAACTTGCAATTAAATCCTAGTCCCACAATTTCCGAAATGCAAAAATTGAAATTTAAACTAAACAATTTCTACACTAGCTTATGCATGTGTGGTCATGAGCCACTTACTTGGACTAATTAAACTAATTATGCATACCAGAATTTGCAAAAACATAAATTGTTCGGAAATAAATGGTTAATTCGCCCCCTACTTAAAATATGTGAATACTTTTTGCAAAAACCAACTTAAATGAAAACTAACTAAATGCCTACAAGAAGCAACAAAAATCAGTTTTCAGAACCTGTGGGGTATCAACACAGGTGTTGGCAGATACATTAGGGGCTACCCAACACACTTACAAGAAGAAAAATGCAGCAGATAGGGAGAAAAAATCTCTTTGCAAATTGCGCGCAAAACCTTTTGATAGGTGTGCCTTCTTGCGCACAGGTCACTCCTGAACGCGCGCACTGCGTGTCTGTGTGTAAAAACAACGCGCAAAATTCCTTTAAGTTAGAAAAAAAATTAGGAGCTGCCTTCTTCAGTCTGTCACTTCAGTGAGTCTAGGGACTGGAAGATGGGTCAGAGGACTGTTAGCTCCACTCTAGCATAGACTAAGGGTCTCCTGCAAACAATGGCACAACCACATAAACTTGAAATACGTCAGTGGAGTCGCCAATGCTGTTGTGGTGGATTCAACACACGGGTGTACGAAATCGCACACATCTAGAGAATGTGGTCTTTTATCTAAACCATAAGTAACAGGCAGTATCTGGGGGGAGCTGACTTAAAATGAAGTAAGTATAATACTTAAAATGAAGTAATACACTTAAGTATGCTCTGTTGAAAAAGTAAAACTAAAAACATAAGAAGAAGCTAAATAGAAAGTTCCAAACAATAACAAGGTAAAAAATGGCTCGATGGCCTTCTTCTCATTGAATGCTTAGAATGAATACAAATCTTACCCAGTTGCTGAAGGGCCTAGGTAGAGGCTCTAGGACCTGACGCAAGGATGTTTGTCCTTCCAGTTCTTCCTTCTGACGCAATTCAACTCTCTCTCTATGCTACAATGGACTGAAATTTTTGGGTGGCCAACAATTGAGTCTTCTTCTTCAGCTCCTGCTCCTTGGTTCACACAAACAGCTGGTGTTGCTTGGGCAACTTTGGCTAGCATAACCTTGCGCTCACCAATTGTTCATCTCTTTGAGGGTTTATATATTTGAGCTTTCAAACCACCTTCCCTCCCTTGGTACATGGTGGATAGTGACCCAAGGGAGGGGCAATATTCCATTGTGGGCTGAAATATGCTTTTGTGTGCTCACACAAGGCCTAAGGAGGCGCTGGTGCTGTCCTTAGGCGGCTTTCACATAAGGAGAAACTGTCATTTGCCTGCTTGTGGTCCCGGAAAGGGACTTTTTTCCATTTCCAAGAATGCGCACTTATCGGGCTCCAATGCGCGTAGAAGGCGCACTTATCGAAGGAAAAAGCGTGCATTCGGGCATTTATGACTAGTTCAATCTTGAATTGCTCCAAACCTTAGAGATTCTTAATATTTTTGATTCCATAATGTATCTTTGTCCTGTAAATCCTTGGGCTCGACATTACTTGATGTCATTTTTTGTTGTACGATTTTCCAGTGTTAATAGGTACGATGTCGCAAAAGAAGCCCTAGGGCCAGGAAAGTTCGAAACCTTGTGGAAAGGACCCTACATCATCAAACATTACCTCCGATAGGGGGCATACATCTAGACAGAACCAAACAAGTCCTGCCTCAATAACCCCGTCAACGGCCTTTACCTTAAGAAATTCTACCCATAAGGGCCAAGTCGGCCCTTCCCTAGAGTGTTCGTACACAAACCCCATCGGTCAAATTTTTTGACCAAAGGAATTATTTACAAAAGTTCTCAAAGTGCCACCATGGAACACCAACCTGAACCCTATTTCGGATTTGATGATGGAGCATCACGATGGTCTCAAAGTTTAGCCGCAGCTGCCTGGGTCATCTACCACCCTGACCGATCGCCACTTTGCTCAAACGGTGTGTGCATCGGTTCAACAACAAATAATCAGGAAGAATATGACGTCGTCATCGGACTTATGTGTGATGCCCTTCACCAGGGTATACACCATATGCATATCTACCTCGATTTCCAATTAGTAGTCTCGCAGTTAAACCAAACATTTGAGTCAAGAGATACACATCCGTTTAGAAAATATTTACGTGCCAAAAGACTAAGTAGACAATTTGACTATATCACATTTACACATGTACCAAGGAGTCAAAATCAAACAGCTGATCGCATAGCTAACAATATCCTAAAATGGAATGCATCTCTAATAAACCATCATACATAAAAAACAAAAAATATAGATATCCATAAGCATAACATGATACATAAACCGAAATAGGTGACACATCATGTAGAACCGCAAAAAAAATCTCTCTCATATATATATATATATCACAATACGTATGTCTGAGTACAAAAAATAGTGTCGTTGGCCCAACAGCCAGCTCAAAGATACAAAAGTCGTCAAAAATAAGGGAAGCACCCTCATAATGGGTACTTTCCCTATGTACAAGTATACTCTAGGGTGGTGCCCCCTCAGGAGGGGCACCTGGACCCACCACTGCTCCTGGTGCCACCATTGGAGCTGCTGTTGCAACCACGATCACCACCCGATGTAGAACGGGCTGATTGTCCCTCTCATAGGCCATCACAGTCTCCAAACAGAACTCCTCAGAGTCATTCATGAAACCCCGAGCAGGCATCCCCTGGGTCAAGTGGTCCACTCGATCCCGGAAGTCCTCAAGAGCTGACACCTGAGCAGTCAACTCCTCGATACAAGCCCCCACCGTATCTGCACGTGCTACTGCTGCATCGTCTCGAGCTTGCTCGGTCACAATCTCTCCAATAGTCGAGCTGCTGCCCTCCCCTGAAGGGCCAACACCACTGCCAAGTCCCCCAACAACACCTCCTCCCTGATCACCCCTAGGTAGCCGTATAGGATCGTGGCCAACCAACCGAGCCACGGGGCGACCCACCTCACCAACATCTGCAAGAGTAACCAAAATGATGTCAGTGTCACTATTAAAACACATAAGTATATGCACACTCAAATAAATGCATAAAAAATACACAACATACCTGTAGGCCCCCAAGCATAACCGAAGGGGAGGCCCATGTTTGGATCCCCCCCGGAAGTCCATCCTCGCATATGGGTATGGGAGGAACATTTGCGGGTTGGCCTCAAACCAGGCCTCTGTTGTGGCGTTCCAATAACGCCCCACCGTGCCCCCACCGCCTCGCGGCATCTTCGGAGCCCATCTCCTCATCCGAGGCTCCCATGGTCCCCCAGGAGGCACTGCCACTACTGGCCTCAACATCACTACCCTCTCGTACATAATGTTGCAAAAGATACTGGCATACGCAAACGACTTAGATCCACGTTGGACCTTGTTGAGTTGCGACACCATCCCGTCAAAGCAAAAGCGGGCAAAGTAAAAAAAATGCCCGAAACTCAACCATCGCAGCACTCCAACCCATGGGCCTGATGCCCGATGCGAAGCAACCAACCCTGCCAGTCGCACAATCACTGCCAGAGCACATCGCTATGCCAAATCTATAACTGATGTAATGTTGATACATCCTTCTGTAAGAGGCACCCCACCGCAGTGGCGTCTCCAAAATCTCTCCAAGTCCACTCTCCCGATAAGGAGTGGATATCTCAGCACCTCACCCTGAGGCAGTAACCCAATCACAAAGTAAACATCTGTCTCAGGATGGATGACCAAGTGTGTCCCCCGCAACATGAACATGTTGCACCTCCTGCGCCAATGACAGATCACGTAACATAGAAGTCGGTCTTGCGATTGAAGAAGCTCGTTCTCCACGAAATTCAGGAGGCCCCATAACACTAGCTGACGGCACGCCCTAGCATCATTAGCTAGCTCGGTACGGAGCTTGGGCCAATCCAGCTCCCTCCATAATAACCTGTCATCAAAACATGTACCCATCAATACATAAAAAACCCCAAAATAGGCAAAAATCCAAGAAATTTTTCTTCCTTGGCTTTGCACGCCTGTCCCTCAGACAGGCACGCTTAGCACACACTTGTATTTTGCACAAGCGCGCTTAAGGCATGCTCAAAAAGGGGAAATGAGCGCATTAGCGCGCTTATTTCCCGAAAAAGTGCACATGGGACGGGCTTTTTCCTTGATTGCCTGCGCAATATAGGGCAAAAAACACCTAGAATCCGTACAAAAACAATATGTATGGACCTCAGCACCATCAAACTGCAAATTTTTTAAATGCAGGATGTCATGAAGGTTACCTGGGCATGATCTCGCGAATCCCTGGTGCTCAGGCTAATTGCAACAACAAGAAATGCGACGCGGAGTCCTCTGACCTCTCAAAAACTCAGCAAGTACAAATGAATTGAATTAGGGCCATATCCACCTATATATCGCCCTTTTCAAAAACTTTGGAGGACTATAACGAGATATCAAATGGTCCGTTCTCCGAACTGTAAGTTGCTCCACAATCAGCACTCCATGATGAACAGAGGCGATGCCACACATTCGCACTTTCAAAAAAATATTTTTCAGTGCCGGCAGGTATGCCCTCTCTCATCTTCTTTTTTTAAAGCTCACGAATTTCAATAATATTTGATAAAGAAGATGCTTTCACTTGGTGTAGTTGTTTTTGCAGGAAAATCTTGCAAACCATCCACAACGTTATCTCCTGAAAGTTCTAGAGCAGGTATCATTCTACCCCTAACATGATAGAGTCCCAGAAAAATCTGTATATCCTGACATCATTTCTCCATCATGAATAAACCATAGAGTCCTCACATCCGACCGTGTTTATCATCACCTCACGCTACACATGATTAACATCCTTGTTGGTCAGTAGAGCCTCCCCTCCATGGCGCTCGTCACCCACAGTAGACCATATATCACAACAAAAGTGACATCATGGCCATACCACTTCAGTCTGGGAAGCACCTCATGCCCATCCATTCACCATGCATAAGGTCAAGTTTACCATAAAAGCTAAAACCCCCTTCCCGGACGACTGGATTGTACAAGAAAATCAAGAGCGCACCACCGCACCTCGTATTGGCCCACCATACCTCCACCAACATAATCCCATCTGCGATACTTTCTCATCCGCTTCAACAACCCCGCACATGAGACCAACCAATGGGACCCCTACCCTCAACAAAACACGTTCCTCACAACATTAGTGAGCGAACACTTTCATATTTTGGGGTACCCATCTCTGTGTTTTGTACAAACCAAACCCCATTATTTAATTCTTTTGGTAAGTGTGCAAAGACCCCGAACAGTGCACTATGTCCTTCACCCTCTCATTTCATTTTTTCTCCTATGGTGACAGTCCCTGAACACCCCTGGTCGGAGTATTACCCACCTCACACACATTCCATCATGACATTCATAACCGGTTTATACCCACCCTGGAAGTCCTATCGACTCTAGGGATTTCTCCATCAGAAATAACTATGACTGCCGCCAAGCTGCTTAGTATACTCTGACCTTGGGCCACTGAATCCCCATCATTAGTTTTCAGTCACCCCTCGCCTACATGCCTATGTTAAACCCATCACATCAAGGTCCTTGACCCCTTATGTTAGCGACCCCTTGTTCGGTTGAGGCTTCCTTTTTGTCGACTTTGACACCTATATTCCCAAAAGGAAGTGCTACCTTGGATCACCCCTCCCCATACAAGGGGCATCCTCGGGTGGCACTGTAGGAGACATCATTGTCCACAGATGTCATCGATCCTCCTGACATTCAACTTCAACAAAAGCTTTCATGTCAAGATGGTATTTTACCTTACAACCATTGCACTTTGATCAAATCTGTCGAAGACCCATGCCTCCATAAGCGTCTCTGTCAACAATGCTTACACGGGAAGGTCCCAGCTAGCACCTATGCGTACAATGCGTAGTTATATGCCATACCAAGTTTACGCATATGGGTACCATATTCCACCTATTGTCAAAGAAAAAATGCCCCTGAGGGCGTCAGCAGTCGTCGTCAGCAACCACCACATCACTACCATATCAGTGATACAGACAGAACATGTATCTGTCAAATAGATTTGTTTAACTAGCCACATCATCACGAGCATGGGACATGCCCGCCTCGTAGAATTTTTTTATATGTATTGTAAATTATATTTGCTTACAGGGATCCCTTAGGCCATGGTCATTCTTGGAAACGATGCGGGGTGTTTTCAATTCCAATCTTCACACAGGTCTCTCTCTCTCTATGCATGATACATAAAAGAAAATATAATGTATTTCAGCTATACAATGCTTCCTAGACCTCACACATTAGGGGGAAACTGTTAACACTGGAAAATCGTACAGCAGAAGATGACATTAATTAATGTCAGGAAAAAGGATTTATAGGGCTGGAAGACATTACAGAATCTGGAAAGTATTGAAAAATATCTAAGGTCTGAGGAAAATCAAATTTGAAATAGTCCTAAATGCTATCTGCGCTCATAATCCTTCGTGAAGAGCGCCTTCCGCGCGCCTTTTTGCCCAATATGTACGCATTCCTGGGAGTGGTGAAATGTCACTATCTGGGACCACACAAAGAAAAGGACAAGTGATTCCTTACTTGAAGCTGCCTAAGGATAGCCACCAATGCCTCCTTAGACACTATGTGAGCACATAATGGAATATTTGGAGCACACAAAGGAATCATACCCCTCTCTTGGGTCACCGTCCTCCATGTACCAAGAGAGGGAAGGGAGGATTTGAAATCTCCTATATAAGGCCACCATGAGATGAAGAATTGGTGAGCACATTGCTATGCTGGCCCAAATTGCCCAAGAAATATCATCAGTGTGTGAGCCAGAGCTGAAGATAGAGGGGACTCAATTGTTGGCCATCCAACAAGTTCAGTCCAACATAGTAGAGAGAGAGGGAGACTGCACCAAGGCAAGCTTGGGATAAAAAAATCCTTGCATCGGGACCTAGAACCATTGTCTAGGGCCCCTTTGGCAAGAGGGTAAAGTTTCACTCTTATTGCTACCAGCATTCAATAAGAGGGGCCTAGAGCCACTGTTCGTATTATTGTTGTCGTTTGACTCTTTTCAGAGCTCGTGTTTATTTGCTTTTAGTTTTTAATTTATATATGCATGCTATTTCTCTATCTAGTATGCTTATGATTCTAGCTTGTTCCACTAACTTGCTTGAATCCACTTCTTTTTCTGCCTATTACCAATAACTTAAGTGGGTAGACCACACCCCTTAAGTTGGTGTGATTTTGTACATACGTGCTCCAAACACACTACAACAAGCGCGGTGATGAAATTGTCTGAGATGGGGTAAATGTCCTTCTTGTACCTAGTGGCCCAGAATACGTTCAAATCTTTGTGGATATAAGGTCCATCATGTGCTGCATCCCAGTTGTGTGTCCAATCATCAAACTTACACCGCGAGCACACTGCATCTAAGAGGTAGGAAGACGTGTAAAACTCTGATGCACATCCCTCCTCTGGTACCTGGGCTGCTGATATGTTTGCTCTTAGTGATGACATTAATAGATGTCCCTAGTTGAAACGAGTGTCGTAAGAGGTGATCGCATACATGAGCGGAACCCATGCTCCACTAAAAGTAGTGGCGACTTTCTTGCCATACATCCTGCACATCATAACTGCGATAGTCATGTATAATTTTTTGAGGCCTTCGGTTTTATACTCTTGATCCTTATTGCCTTTAAACTTCTCAAGGTCCTCCCACCAGCCCTTCAAAGTATCTTGTACCGGCACGTCATGTGTAGCAACCCACTAGGTGTTGAAAGATGCTTCCCTAGCTGAGAGTGAGTAGTACACTTCTGCGTCCTGCCCATTTAGATTGGTAAAAGGCTTCCTTGCGTGATCACAGATGACCTAGAAATTTGAGTCTACCTTCTGGAGGATCCACTGAACTACTTCCGCGCACAAGAAGATCGGTGGGTGGGTGCCCACATAATGAAGTTTTGACCTCTTAACCTGAATGTATACCAGTCGGTCTGCGAGGTCTTCCGAGAATTCTTGTTTTGTGAATTCTCAGTGAACTTGATACCAAGACATCTTGTCATCTTTCCTGAAGACACAAGAAGTATCCCCATAGATGGGAGGCATCAAAGGAGGCATATGTCCTTCTGATAGCTCTATCTATGAGCTTTTGTTCCTCCTTCGAACTACTAGAGGCCCCATGTCACTTGAGGCCGAAGAGATAGAGACACTCTCGAGCTCAGCTACAATATTCCCTGTCATATTCAGAAAATAGTCCCACGATAAGACGAGCGACATGAAAGAGAAAAAGAAAATAAATTACTATACCAACTAAGGCTTTGGCTGCCTAGGATAGGTCATTGCGACCTGTGATGGTTGCAAAAATCTAGATTGGAAAGGTTGCGACTTAGTAGCGAGGTCGAAAGGTTGTAAATTTGCTCTAGTATGAACAATCCCAACTTTGCGACTCTGCGACTTAGTGACTTAGCGACCAGGTCACGAGGTCGCAAAGTCACAATTGCGTGGACAGTCAGAACTTTGCGACTTTGTGACTTTGCGGCTCAGCGACTCAGTGATCAGGTCGCGAGGTCGCATTAGGGTTTTAAGGGAGGAGAATGAATCAGAGTTGAAAGGCTCACAAGAAGGCCAGGGAGGGGTGCCCATAGTGGTAGGAGGAGAAAGGAGGGGTTAAAGTGGGTTTAGGCCTGATAGGGTCAGAAAGGGAAAGGGAAACACTAGCTGGAGTGACAGTGAAGGCTAAGGATTGCAACTAAGGGCTATCTAAGGGAAGTAATAACCTAGGTTTGGGGCAGGTAGGGATACAACCAATAAACATGAATTGCAGGAGGTTTTGGCGACTTACCTGAGAAAAATTGCACTTTGATTGTCTTGTCAGATGTCTTGTTTGCTCCGTCGCGCAGGTTGAATGTGACTTACGCGACCCTTTTATTTATAAAGGGGTCGCACGTGCGGTAATTAACAAAGGTCACAAGGTCGCAAACCTGGCTCAGTTTGGTAGATATGAGACCTCGTGATGTTGTGACCCGGCGACCCGGGAGGTCACGGGGTCACAAGGTCGCATAGTCACAAAGGTTAGATTCCAACGCAATTTGTGACCTGGCGACCTAGTTCAGGTCGCGAGGTAGTTAAGTTGCAACTTGCTGATGTTTGGAAAAAGAGCGACTTTTGCAACTTTACTTTGAAAAACTTGAAGTCATATTTTGGCTTTGAGATTGCCTATCCAAGGTGGGTTTTTTGAGGTCCATGGGGGAGGCTAGAGTAAGCTCATCCTTATCAAAAGTAAAAGGGGCTTTGAAATTTCAAACTGGTGCCAAATTTCGGAGGGTATTGTAGTGGCTACAAAAATTAGCGATTCACTGGTAGAACCCAGAATCACTGCCTACGCTTAATATCGAGGGGGGTGGGGGGTGGGGGTGGGGGGGGGGGGGGGCGGCGCTTAGCAGGCTCTTCCTTCCACTTCCATGGGTCCCACTGGCCTTCGTGTGTTCACTTCACTCGTTTTCACTACGCGGAATGTTGTTCTCCGTGATTTCATTGCTGGAGACCAGATAAGAGGGGTCAGAGTAACCTCATGGGCTTCAAAGGATTTAGTATAGTTATTTGGTCCCCTGTGTTGTTCTGCTGCCAGCGAGCCTAATGGGCTCTGGTGGAGTCACTGCTTAGGAGTCACAAAAGTTGCTCCGCTGCCAGTGAGCCTAGTTAGTACCCCAGTGGAGTTGTCGCATTACCTCTCTACACATGAAGCCTTTCTCAATCCTTTACCCTTTATTTCATTTTCTAATATCACTTATTTGTATGTGGCGAATAATGCCTGGGCAGATGAGGGATCCTGACTTATGTTACTTGCAAGAGAGGTTGCTTCTGGTCTTTTATTTTGGGACCTTTGGGTTTTCTCGAATACCCTTTTGCCGTCTGAGGTTGGCCCTTTTCCCCTTTCATCCAGTGACCTATTTCACCATTAGTTTTTTTTAAACAAAAATTTCTGAGTTGGTGCACCCGGTGAGCTACTTGCACTTACGTCCTGTGACATGGTCATGTTTTCCCCATGAGGTGGCTATCACAGACATACTTGGGCCATTTTATGTTTCAGGGCTAATTCTTCACAGGCGGATATTCCGGTACAACTTGCCTATTGCGTGGCTGCTGCGTTGATCCTTCAACTTGAGGCACTGAGGGATGAAATTCCAAGGACTTTCTCAAGGCAAGCCATTTATTAAAACCACAAAAAAATAAAAACAAAGGAAACATGGTGAGGGTGGTAAAGAAAAAAAAAAAAACTATGGTACAAAGCGTGAAGACAGCCCAAGGGGCCGTCAGGTGAAGTAATGCTTGAGGTCGTGCCCGTACACTGAGAGGATTCGATCCTCCCTTCTAAGGTTTGGAGTCTATATGTGTACGGATCAACCTTCTCTTTGATTTGGAATGGGCCTATCCTCGGGGCTTGAAATTTCGTGTGTTTTCCATTGTCTTGTGGGCCTTGTCCCATTTGAGGATGAGGTCACCAAGGTAGAAGACTTTGTTCCCCGCAGATTTCTTATGAAACCATCATTTTATCTGGATTTGGTGGATGGCGAACTTTTCCCTGGCTTTCAGCCTTTGCTCCTCCAGTTTTAGTAGGGTGTCTATGCGGGCTTGTAAGGAAGGGCATGGGGTACCATGTGTTTCTTAGGATAACTGAAGGGTAGGAAGAGAGAGGTTAGGGGGAACGATGGCCTCTTTCTCGTAGACTAGAAATAATGGGGAGGTTCCTAGGGAAGGTTTAGGTGTGACCCGATCAACCCAGAGGGCATTTTTGAGGGCATTGTGCCAGTTCCGGTGTTGGGATAGTAGGGTCTTCTTGATGATCCTAATGAGGTTCTTGTTGGTTGACTCAGCTAATCCATTCCCTTGGCGGTAGTAGTTGGTATAATGTTTAAGAATGATATCATTTTCGAAAGAAAATTCATATAGTTTAAACGATGAAAAATAAGTAGCATTATCAAAGACGAGAGAGGTGGAATGCCGAACCTGGTCATGATGTATTGAGTGATGAAAGCTATTACCTCTTGGTCGTTGATTTGGCGTAATGGTATCGCTTCAACCCACCTTGTGAAATAATCCACAGTTGTGAGGATGTATCGGTGTTGCTTGGAGGAGTGTGGAAGTATCTCTTCGATAACGTCTAGGCCCCACTAATGGAATGGTTCCTACACCATGACAGACTGTAATGGATCCGTAGGTTAGGATTCCCTGCTAGCAAAATTTTTACACGAGGGGCACTTCCGAACATAGGCGTGTGCATCCTTAAACATAGTGGGCCAATAAAAATCAGCTCGCATAACCTTATGAGCTATGGCATCTCCTACATAGTGTCCACCGGCCGGACCATCATGTAGTTACTTAAGGACTTTTTAGGCCTCGCTGGGTACTAAGCAGCTTAGCAAGAGGTTGCTGTGATGCTTGCGGAACAGCTTGCCTTGCAACATATGATAGGATGTCTTTCAGCCTTATTGCTCATTTTTGTTGGGCCGTCAAGGTGGGATCCATGATGCCGTGGCCCAGGTACTGCAAGAGTTCTACGTACCGTGACGAGGAGTTTTGCTGAGGTGTGTTGTCAGCTTGTTACATCTCTATCTCATGCTCCCAACACTCCCGATCGTTGTTACTTGGGTTGGCGGCTTCAACATCCATTCGACATAACCCTTTCCCCTTGACCGTGTGTGCAGGCTTGAATTCTATGTCATACCCTTGAATACATGCCATAAATTTGCCTCGTCTCTCACCCAGATCCTGCTACACAAACAATGAGCAGACTGTTGGGTGAGGTATAAACACCGTGACATGGTTCTTCAAAATGTATGGCCTAAACTGATTAACTACCTTATCTACTGCATAGGCTTTCTTGTTGATGTCCGGATAGTTCAACTCGACACCTTGCAACCCTGCGCTCATGAAAGATATGGGCCGTTCGTCATTACTTCCATCTTTCTGGGTGAGGGTGGCTGCAAGCGATGAATCCGAGGAAAAAGTATACAAGATAACGCCTTTGCTGAAATTCGGGCTATGTAAGGGGTGCTTCCGTGATGGCCTTCTTGATATTGTCAAATGCTTCTTTCTCGAGCAGATTCCATTTAAAATTCGCGTTCCTCTTAATCATGCTTTGTAGAGGTTTCACGATTTGTGCGAAGTCTGATATGAATTTTCAGGGGAAGTTAATTTTCCTGAGAAATGATTGCATGGATTTTTTACTCCTTTGGGGAGAAATTTGGGCGATGGCTTTTCCACGGCCTTGGTCTAACACTATGCCATCCCGGGGTATGATGTGGCCCAAAAAATTTCATTCCGAGAATGCAAAGATGATATTCTTGGGGTTCAACGAGATCCCGTATTTTCGACACCTCTCAAAGATATGTTTGAGGTGGTGCAGGTGGTCACATCTACCTTTGGAGAACACGGTGACGTCGTCAAGGTAGAATACCACACTTTGTCCCATTAGCCCCCAGAAGGCGATGTCCATGGCCCTTTGGAAGGTTGCCCCAACATTAATTAGGCCAAAGGGCATGCGCCTAAATGCAAAAGTCCCCCACTTAGTCTTGAACGCTGTCTTCAAACCGATTCTGCTACCAATACTTGGTTGTATCCTAAGAAACCATCCAAAAATGAGAACAATTTTGACCTAGATACTGTTTGAATAATATGCTCCATGGGTGGTACTGGGTAGTTATCCTTGTCGAACGATCGGTTAAATTTTAGAAGTCCACACCTAAGCAGAATTCGTTGGACTTCTTGCAGACTGGGACCAAATTCGACACCCACGTTGAATGTCGGACTTTGAAAATGATGCAGCTGTCCAAGAGTTTCTTAAGTTCTTTTTGGATCATTTGTTCCAAATTCGGATGCACTTTCCTTAGCTTCTGTTGGAAAGGTTTGACACCTTCCTTCATCGGTATCACATGCTGGATAATTCGCGTCTCATAAGTCCGTAACTCATCGTATGTCTAGGTGAAGACATCTCGATACTTCTTCAATAATTTAATAAAGGACTGCCACTCCTGGGGGGTGCACTTGGTACCGAGATTAACGAACTTCGGGTCCACTTCCATCCCGAGGTTCACTTGTTGGTGCAATAGGGTGGAACTTTGCACCTTTGTATTGGGAGGCCCCCAAAATCGATTCTGTAGGTCAAATAACTTCTCGAAGGAGACAAACCCTTTGGGTATGAGGTTCCCCTTGTGTTATTCTCTTTCATTTTGTAAATCCAGATCGAAATCCTCTTCCTCAATCACCGCATCTTTGAATAGATTTGTGTTTAACATGAAATATAACACCTGTTGATCATCATTAAAAACGCGAAAATTAGTTACATTATCCAGCACTGTAGGTTTATAGAAAATTTCAATAGAAAAAACATCCCTTAATGGGGTGAACCTAGCGGCAACATTATCTAATGTATCGGCTGCCGCATTATGCATTCTAAATACTGACTTAATATCAAAAGCATCAAAAACGAAAATCAAATGCCATACCTCCTACTGATATCCTTTCAAATGGGGGGATAGGTAGTGAATAGTCATTAGGGGAATTTTGAGGTCTAAAATGGGCCTCCTAAGGAAATAATAAAATAATAGCTAAACGAATAAAATAATATTTATGAATTTTCAATTCACTTTTTGCACCACAATCCATGTAACCATAGTTAAATTCAATTCAAAAGTTGTACCAAATAACATTAATAAAAATATTGTATTGATGTGACTATAAATAAGAATGAGCTTTTCAAGAAAAAGTCATTATCATTGAACAACTAATGCTTTTATCTTTTGTACTTAAATAACTTAAAATAAAATATAAATATAAATTTATAAATTCTTACTTATATTGTATGCTATTAATTGAAAATTTTATTATTTAAATTGTATAATAACATGTAATTAATATACTATATAAAAATAATATAATATAATAAATGCATAGGGATATGCATTGTTTCTTTCAAGAAATATGAAATGACAATAATATATTTTTATTCAAAAAGTGTGAAATGACATTTATTATGAGTACCTTACTTTGACTTTAAAAGTACTTAGAGCACTACCATGGTTAACCATGACTTTTTGTCCACCATTGAGAATATGACAAGTAAGGACCTTTAACTCAAGCAATGCCGCCTCAACCATTAGGGATGATGTCATCCCCTAAAATGTGATTGGTTCTCATAAAATGAATTTTGATTGTACATTTTCCTTAGGAGGCCCATTTTAGACCTCAAAATTCCCCTAATGGTTGCGTACCTGCCGGGTGATGATTTTAGAGTCGCCGATTACCTTCAAGCAGCCGAATTTAAGGTCGATCACTTTCTTGAGGCCCAGGATCAGTGCTTCATATTCAACCGTATTGTTGGTGCATTGGAATTTTAACCTGCAAGAGATCAGGAACTTGTTTTTTTGGGGATCTATTAAGATACAACCGGCATCGGCCCCGTCATGGGTCTTAGAACAGTCATAGTATAAGGTCCATATTTTGTTCTCAGGTGTTTCTAAATCGCATGTGTGTACAGACGAGATACTCGGGGCGGAGACATCGGGTGGACCTCCTGATGTGGCAGGGTGGGACAAAATGCACGGGAGAAATTCTAACTAGGGACTAAGTGGCTTGGTAGCACCCTAAAGCAATCTCTAAGAAACACATGCCCAGATCTTCTTGTGCAAAGTTAATGGGTTCGTTGGTTGCTTCTAGGTCGGTCACCGTATGTTTCATATAAGGTTCACTCTCGACCCAGATTAGATTATTCCTACCCTTGTATGGGAGCCACAAATGGGACCAGTCGGTGGCAAAGTATCCCTATAGTTTTCTTGACCAATCTCGGCTTAGTATCAAATTGTAGGCTTACTATATATCCATGAAAACTATGTCGATGCACTGATGGACTCAGGAGTCTGAGGAGAGATGTATTAGGACGTTATTCAATTCGGCCATGGCGGGAACCTGGTACCTATCAAGCTTGAATGATCTTGGCATCGGTTTTCTCGAGTTGAATATTCAATTTTTTGCATACAGATTGGGGCATGAAATTGGTAGACACACCGAAATAGCGAGGCAATTATGGACGTTGAAATTGAAGATCTCAAACGACAAGAGAAATGGGGATGTGGACCCTCGCAAGTTGGCATTGACGACATTGAAAATGGACTGGAGGTTCACCGAGGCTTGGGAGGGTGTGGAGCTTATGGATTTTTCTGTCGAGGTAGGCCTGCTTGTCGAGGTTGGGCTAGTGAATTCTTTGAGAATCAGGTCACGTTGGTTAGTTATTCGGGCGAGTTCGTAAAGGGATATGTTGGCTCGCGTTTTATTCATGTATTCGATGATATTGTACCCATATTCTGGGTGCGAAAGCATCTCGACAGATGTGTTGGGTGAACTTGGCGATGATCTTGCCTTAGGGGTGCCTCGGGCAGCGACGGGGCTATAATTTTCAGTGGTCGGGGTTGCGGTCTGGCTTTCTCTGTTTGGTGGCAGGATCTTTCTCAAGAAAGCATTCCTATTTTCCTCGAAAGAGTGATAAGCAACTGGGCCTTTGCTCCTTAGGCTATAGTTTCAGGAAGGCTTGGATTGGAGATCATCAGCCAGATTTATCTCTGTCACAGGAGGAGGCCCTTCCCCATGAATTACTTCGAAGGCGAGGACTATTGATCCCAAATCTTCATCCGGGGGAGAAAGTTTTCGTCGCCTGAGTTGGATTCCTCTTTGAACACCCCTACCGTCTGGTCTTCTAAGAGTTGATTCACCACTGCGGTCATACTATTAATCCATTGAGGGCAGGTCCTTTCAAAGTGGGAAGCTTGATGAAACGAGCAAAAGTTATCTTTGCCAATCTCTTCCACGTTGAAATTTGCATTGGGGTTCGACGAAGGGCGATTAGGTGTGATGTTGTTCTTCCTAAAGAAAGGCTTTTGAGATTTGCTACCTGAGGTAGAGTCATTGTTCTTTCTTTTCAAATCAGAGACTTCATTTGTTAATAGTTTTAGGGATTTCACAATGTTTTCGAAATCGAAAGGATCCTTATTCTTGTCCCCGGATTTATTGGCTCAGAGTTGTGTCCTTTTCCCGACCGATTTTTGGTCATCCCAATTATCATGGTCTATGACCCCTATTGAAAGCATATATTTCTGTACGACGAGGGTAGTGGTGAAATTTTTTGCTAGGGTGGCTCTGGCCTCGCGTTTAATGAATACAAAAATTTCCCGAGGCAGGGCTCTTGTATAGTAGTCTATAGCGATGGAATCGTCAAGGACCATGTTCGGGGGAAAATTGTTCAAGATGGTTGCAAAAATTTGGTTGAAATCCACGACCTTCTCCTTCTTTTGGCACTTCAAGGTGCTCAACTCTGTGTGAAGCATAGAAGGGGTCTTGTCCTCGGAGAAATTTTCAAGGAAGGTGCGACAGAATTTCTCCCAAGTCGAAATGGAAGCGATAGGTAATGAACGATACCAAGTAGTGGATTTGTTTCTAAGGTGTGTGGGAAGACTTGGCATGCTACGTCATCGAACTGCACCCTCATCATTTGCAAGGCCAGGTAGAAATTACTAATGTGGTCTTTGGCTAGTGTTCCCTTCTCAGGATCGAACTTAGGGAGGTGCTTCTCCCGGTGTCGGGGCATGTCATGAAGAAGACCACAGAGGCTCAGAGGGGACTATGACATCTAGGCTAGGGGATGGACCCTTTTGGCCCTATGATAGGGCGGGATGAAAACATGCTTAGTCTTGTTTTCGGACTCGCTCTCGGCGCCAGACCTAGAAGTTTCACATTCATGTTGAGAGCGCATGTCTTGGTTTCGGTTAACTCTAAGATCTTCAAGGTTTCTATAATTCCTCAAGTTCCTGAAACCACCTAAGTTTCCATTGAAAAGGAAGGGTTGTCTATTTGAGTTTCGGTTATGGTGATGAGAATGGTTTGTGTTTCTACCGTGCCCCTGGCATCTATTTCCTCGACCTCTTCTGACCTCTCGCCCAGGTGGGTCATTCACTTGCGTGTTGTCATCAAAGGCTGATTGGGCTGAGGACTAGTGTTTGGTTTGGGTCCAGTAACTTTAGGGCCTCCTCCGTTGACCCCTCGGGGGCTATCGAGAGCTTCAGCTGAGAGCTGGTCCACCGCATCTATGTAGTCTTCAAGTATTAAGCTTATGAGTTGAGGCACAGATTTGACTAAGACACGTTGGCGAGTGTGATGTGTTCCGGGGGTTCGCAGATTGGCCAGGAACGAGTAGCGGGGAGGTTTTTCAGACCTCTAACGAGATTGCGGGTGAGTGGGCGAAAATCCCTCAGTTGATCTAACATGACCTTGTACAAATGTGGGTCCTCCTCAGGGGGGTATTATCGGGAGGTGGAGGACCAGTGTTTTCAAATCCTATCTCTCCCTGTGGAGTGTGCATAGGGATATTACTTGCGTGGTGGGAGCCTGCCATCAGGCCCTCCTTTTAGTGCCAAATCTGTTGACGGGGAAAAATTGTCATGCCAACAGTAAGGGGATCCCCTAGGTATAAAGTCCCAACTAGACTCTAGATTGTTTGTGATAGGGATCTCGTCCGGTATGTAGGCCTGACTACTGTTAAACTGATGAGATGTATTCCCTTTCTCAGATGGAGGTGTATTTCAGAATCATAAGAATGCATGGCTACTCAAACGATACGAAACGAATGGTCGACAAGTTCTCCTGAAAATGAAACATTATGAATAGCAAAGCGATATTTAAAGCATGCAACCAAAATAATTATAGTTAGCAAAACATCATTAGGGCCATTCTCATACAAAGGATTATTTGACCATAAGAGAAACAATTCACTATGGTCAAAACCCCTTCAATTCCTTAAGCACGTTTCTAAAATATTAAGATAATATCAACATATCCCTGTGCTAAAAATTCATATATCATTAACACATCCAAAGAGCTTAAACGTATAAGTGATGCATGAACAAAAATGCAGGTTAGCTAGTTACAAATGACACCAAGTACATGAGAACATAATATTCATAATGTCAACACACATAAGTTTCCATCGGATCCAATAATGGAGTCAAAACATTCATTTGTATTAATTTGTGGAATCATACATTCAATGTTGTACATTTATCTCTCTCTCCTTGTGGAATCCAAAAAAGGTCCTTACATTATCTCCCAAGGGAGTACATATAGAATAAAAAATGACTCTTGGGCTGCCCTAGCCATTCATCTTCGCAACTGTTGGCATGGTCTACGACCTGGGAGAATTTTTGATATGTGACCTGCCTAAGGTTGCGACCTGTGACTGGGAAAAATTTGGGACCTGCAACCTACATGTGCCTGCTACCTGTAAATCTAGTATTTTCAAGGAATCAACTGTGTGATGGAGAGGTATGGGGTCTCTACCTATTGCTATTCTTTAAGATAGGTCTGCTAGGTTAGGTAGTCGACGGCTACTGGAGTGATTTGAGGCATGTCCTCTCCCAGCCTATGAAAACATTCTAGAGCATCTGGAACCAAAGTGTGCCTCTTCGTATTGATTTGATTGGACATAGAGGCTGGCTTAGTGTAGATCCGGACTAGTGTAACAATGTACTGGTCGATGTTCTCCTTAGAGGTTGGGAGGTCCTGTGAAGCGACTGCCTGTTTGATGGGTTCTAAGAATTCTTGGATGTCTTGCACTACCTCTTCTCTCGTCCTCTGCTTGGCTAGTGTCCCTAAGTAAGGGATGCGGTGCACTTCCACCATTTAATCTATTCCACTATTGAGGTGCTCATAGGCAGACATTACCCTCTTTACATCCTTCATGAGCTTGTCCCTAGACTGTAGCTTCATCTGTATCTGTACCTTATCATTTTGAGTGCAGAACCAGTCCTTCTTTGGCAAGGTGTCAGGAGCCTGTGGGTACCATTCATACCATTCAAGTATGCTGTCTAGTGCTGTGGAGGCTTCCTTTAGTTGCGTAGCCCTTTTCCTAGTTTTTGCCTGGGCTCCTAGCAAAGGAGCGACTGTCTGTTTTATAGTTATCATCTCCTCATATACCTACTTCATGGTTCTCCCTAAGATATCCAACTCCCCTTGAATGGTGGTCTGTAGTCCATTGGCCTGAGTGAGTGCAAGTTGGAGCCTTTGATTTTCAATTTCTAGGGCCTTCTTTTCCACCTCTGCTTGAGTCGCACTTCGCTCGAACGCTTGGAGTTTGCTCTGCAGAAAAAAGATTTCTCTGCTCATCTTGCTGAAATTATTTTGTGTGGTAGATGCAAAAATGGTTTCGACCAACGCTATCATTATGGGGTTAGTCCTGGTGTCCAGGACTATGTCTTTCTACGTGATCACTGTGAGAGGCTCAGCTGGATTCCATGCAAGGAATTTTCTCCTTTCTTGCCTGATTTTATGAGTGTACTGATCGTAAGATATTCTTGTTAGATCCAGTACATCATCCTCATGTTCCTCTAGGATGTCAAGTTCTGAGAGTGGGAGGTGTCCTCCTGTAATGGGAGTTGCCGGGGGTACGTCAATGTGTGGCAGGTCTATTTGCTTCCTAGTTTTTGAGGGTTGTGACCCACTTCCCTCTGCCTCCATGGAAGTATCTATCTGTAGCTTCTGAGCTTCTTCTTCCTTTCTCTTCTTCTCCGCTTCTTCCTTGTCCTGCTCTTGTTTCATCCTTTGCTCGACCTCGCTTTTCTGCCGTTCCTCTTCTTCCTTCTTCTTGCGAGCCTCTTCTGCTTGCTTCTTTTTTTGTTCTTCTCTCTATTTTTTCTTTTGTTGTTCTTTGGCTCGCTTCCTCTGTTTCTATTCTTCCTGTTGTTGCACTAGGGCATCTTGGGATTTCTTGAGTTCTTCCTATTTCCGCTTCTGCTAAGCTTCTAGTTGTGTTTCAGATCCTTTGTCCCCTCCTTTTTGTTGATCTCTGGGGGGATCACTGCTTGTAGTATTCTTTGGCTTTTTGGGTTGGGAGGTCGATGCTCCTCCTGAGGGGTCCTTTCGTTTCAAAGCGTCTACTCTTTCTTGTAGGGTTTGGTTGTCCTGTAGCTGATACTCTTGATCTTCATCCAAGTTGGCTTTTCCTTTGGGGGCTACTGCCCTGTTAGCATTATACCAATTTTTTACTTGCTCTTCCACAAGTCACTTTGTGTGTTGGTAGGTCCAGTTAAATTTGGCCCACTTGCAATGTGCAGGGACGATCCCGTCAGTGTCATATGACCTGCGGGCTAAGTCCATGAAGTGAAAGGTCTTGATGTCTTATGCTTCTGCTTCCACTTCTTTGAAGTCTTTGACTGTATAGGCACCAATAGTAAGCAGGAGGGTAGGCCATGTCTTCTTCTTACCCTTTCTTAGTGTCTTAGAGTACCCGTTTGTCATTTGATAACACACCTCTTGTAATAGCAGCTTGTTAGTGACAAACTTGGGCAATGCGTGGGGTTCCTTGAATGACCCAAAGACTCTGATGTAGGTACCTTCTGTGATGGGGAACCAATGGGATACCTTAATCACCATCTCCATGGCCCTTTTGCACATGCAGGGATGATCCTCATTAAAGAGGTGCCGGTAGAGCGCGGTGATGAAATTTTCTGATATGGGGTCACTGTCCTGCTTGTACCTGGTGGCCCAGAATACATTCAGATCTTTGTGGATAGGTCCACCATGTACCGTGTCCCAGTTGTGTGTCCAATCATCAAACTTACATCGCGAGCACACTGCATCTAAGAGGTAGGAAGCCATGTAAAAATCTGATGCACATCCCTCCTTTGGTACCTGGGTTGCTGATATGTTCGCTCTTAGTGCTGACATCAATATATGTCCCCAATTGAAATGAGTGCCGTAAGAGGTGATCGCGTACATGAGCGGAATCCATGCTCCACTAAAATTAGTGGCGTCTTTCCTGCCATACATTCTGCACATCATAGCTGCGACAAGCCTGTATACTTTTCTCAGGTCTTTGGTTTTGTACTCCTGATCCTTCTTGCCTTTAAACTTCTCAAGGTCCTCCCACCAACCCTTGAAAGTATCTTGTACCGACACGTCGTGTGTAGCAATCGACTGGGCGTTGAAACATTCTTCCCTAGCCGAGAGTGAGTAGTACACTTATGCGTCCCGCCCATTTAGATTGGAAAAAGGCTTCCCTGCATGATCACGGATGACCCAAAACTTTGAGTCTACCTTATGGAGGATCCACTCGACTGTTTTCACACACGGGAAGATCAGTGGGTGGGCGCACACATAATGAAGTTTTAACCTCTTAGCCTCAATGTATACCTGTCGATCTACGAGGTCTTCCAGGAATTCTTGTTTTTTGAATTCTTGGTAAACTTGATACTAAGACATCTTGTCACCTTTCCCGAAGACACAGATGGTATCCCCATAGATAGGAGGTGGTGGAAGAGGCATGTCTCCTTTTGATAGCTCGATCTCCGGGATTTTTTTTCTCCTTCGAACTACTGGAGGCCCCATGTCGCTTGAGGCTGAAGAGATAAAGACACACTCGAGCTCAGCTCCGATATTCCCTGGCATATTCAGAAAAAAATCCCACGACAAGACGGACGACATGAAAGAGAAAAAGAAAAAAAATGACTATACCAACTGAGGCTTTGACTGCCCACGATAGGTCTCTGCAACCTATGCTGGTTGCAAAAATCTATATTGGAAAGGTTGTGACTTTGCGAGTTAGCAGTGAAGTCGCAAGGTCGCAAAGTATCGCCTGTATGAACAATCCTGAATTTGCGATTCTACGACTTAGGGACTTAGAGACCAGGTCGCGAGGTCGCAAAGTCGTGCCTGTATGAACAATCCCAACTTTGTGACTTAGGGACTTAGCGACCAGGTCGCATGGTCACAAAGTTGTGATTGCGTGGACAGTTAGAAATTTGCAACTTTACGACTCAACGACCAGGTCGCGAGGTCGCATTAGGGTTTTCTGAAGAAAAATAGGCGATAGCGACCTGCAGGGAAAAGATGGTAAAAAGGGGAAAAAACTCTAAGGGAGGAGAATGAATCAGAATTGAAAGGCTCACAGGAAGGTCAGGGAGGGGTGCCCATAGTGGCAAGAGGTAAAGGAGGGGTAAAGTGGGTTTAGGCCTGATAGGGTTAGAGAGGGGAAGGGAAACCCTAGCTGGAGTGATAGTAAGGGCTAAGGATTGCAACTAATGGGTATCAAAGGCAATTAATAACCTAGGTTTGGGGTAGGTAGGGATACAACCAATAAACAAGAATTGCAGGAGGTTTCAGTGACTTACCTGGGAAAAATATCACTCAAATTGGCTTGTCAAACGTCTCGTTTGCTTCGTCGCGCTGGTCGAATGCGACCTACACAACCGTTTTATTTATAAAGGGGTCTCACATGCGGTCATTAATGGAGGTCACAAAATCGCAAACCTGGGTCAATTTCGTAGATATGAAGCCTCGCGACCTTGCGACCTAGCGACTCGGGAGGTCGCTGAGTCGCAAGGTCACATAGTCACAAAGGTTATATTCTGATGTAGTTTACGACCTGGCGACCTAGGTCAGGTTGCGGGGTCGCTAAGTTTCCACTTGCCGATGTTTGGAAAAAGTGCAACTTTTGTGACTTTGCGACTTTAGTTAGAAAAAATTGAAGTCATCTTTTGGATTTCAGATTACCTATCCAAAGTGGGTTGTTTGAGGTCCATGGCGGAGGCTGGAGCAAGGTCGTCCTTATCAAAAGTAAAAGGGGCTCTGAAATTTCAAACCGGTGCCAAATTTCAGAGGGTTGTAGCGGCTACAACACAATTCTATCTCTAAATTCGGGGTTCCGAAGTAATTGGTTTCTAACCATGGCTGATATTTTGAAGATGAGATCTAGTGTAAGATATCCTCTATGTTTGGCTTTGAACATAAATATTCATCATCTTATCCCCCCCAAGGCAATGGAAAAGTTGAAGCAGTCAATAAAAGCATTAAAAATATGCTTCATCGGATGGTGAATAAACATAAAACCAATTGGAACCTTTTTCTCTTCCATGATTTGTGGGCCTATAGAACCTCTGTTAACATTAGAGGAAATTTCAGCCTAATAGTGCCCATGAGATTTCCATTTAATTTCCATGTTATAATATGTAAACTAATAAAAATCCTTTATTTTTAAAAAGAGGTACATATAAATATTTTGGAGGGAAAAAAAGAAAAACTACTTTTTGTAATTGTAGTTTTGGCTTATCTCCTTATAGACATACTCAAATTTCAAGTGTAGACACTCGTTGGATGCAAAATTAAATTCCACATCTAACGAGTACCCATTATGCATACTTCTGAGAATACCCACAATGATAAAAATTGAAGATACATTAAAAAATCACGTTCAATGTTTTTTTTTAAAGTATCTTCATTTTTTTTAAAATCAATGTGGGTCTTCTCAAAAGTATGCATAATAGATACTTGTTGGATGTGAAATTTAATTCCGCATCCAACGAGTGTCTACACTTGAAATTTGAGTAAACTTATAAGGAGATAAGCCAAAAATACTATTAAAAAAAGTAGTTTTCATATTTTCCCTCCAAAATTCATCTCTATTATTTTATTATTTTTCCTTAGGAGGACACTTTTAGGCTGAAATTTCCGCTAATGAATTGCTACTCGGTTTACTCCTTTTCACCTTGTTTTTGGAGAGGAGGTAGTCTTACCAATCGAGTGTGAAATCTGCTCCCTTCACCTCACCATCGAACTCCTCCCAGACACCCAACCATTAGAACAACGACTTATCATTATTGAGCGCACTAATGAAGATCATCGTGTTGCATTGGAAACCATTGAAGTGACCAAAAAGTGCACCAAAGCTCAGTATGACCGAAAATTCCACCCCAGTACCTTTCAAGAGGGTAGCCTTTTTGTTGTGTATGAGCAAGCTCATGATGTCCTGAGGCATGGAAATTTTGAACCATTATGGCTCAGTCCTTACATCATCTGTAAGTTTTTGGGTAAGGGGGCATACATTTTAGATGATTTAGAAGGCCAAATCCTTCCTAACCCTCATAATTCACTCAACCTGAAGAAATTTTACCCATAGCATTTCCCATCGAACTGCGTGTCTATTTGTATTTTTTAAATTTAGGTAGCTTGCATACGCCCCTCATCTCATTCGTTGTCTTGTTGCATCTTTCAGATGGATCCATTATCGACACCTCATATCGATTATGCCGATGGTGCGAGTCACTTCTCCAGGAATATTGCCTTGGCAGCTTGGGCCATTTTCACCCTTCTACATTCGCTAGTTCACTCCAACAACACATGCATTAGATATTCCACCAATAACCAGGATGAATATGATGTTGTGATAGGTTTGTTAGGTGATGCCCTTGATCATCGCATCCTTCACCTTCATGTTCATCTTGGTTCCTTGCTACTTGTCATGCAATTGAATGGAATTTATCATGTGCATAATTGTGTCCTATTTAGAAAGTATCTATGAGTTAATATTTTGGCACGTGAATTTGAATTCATTACATTCAGTCATGTTCCTGGAGCCCAAAATCACTATGTAGATACCATTTTAAATAACATTATAGATTGGAATTTATCACATGCATTTACAAGAAGGCAACCATAAAATCCACAAATGACGAACCACAATTGTCAGAAAAAGAGCATAACCATATTATGTATTGTTATATCCAACATATAAGTGTTTAGAGTCCACTTCTCTAAATACATCTGACATGCCCATAGCATGTTACCATACAAAAATGGGACCCACATGTCCCTATCCTTAGTCACTATCATTTGGAGGCTCCCGAGCCAATGGCTCCATACCACCAACTCATAGGTATCAAACTTCCTGACTGACCATAGCTATGTGCCATGTGATACCTCACCACTCTGAGGGAATACCAGTGCACTCATCCATATACCGATCTTCTAACTCATGCCATCCATGCTTTGTCACCTCGGTCAGTAGCACATCAAACCTATGATGGAGGTCCTCCGATAGAGAATCACTATTTGGTCTCTGTCCTTACGTTGAACCACCTTGATCTGCAGCCCCAAGCACTGCGGCTAGACCCGTATATCTTGTCAGTTTCATCGGTGCTATATCTGCATACCATAAGTTTGGAAATCAATACCACGTATATAAATTTTCTAAAATTTACATGCAACTAACATATAGTAACTTTCACTTACCATCTAGACCCCATGCACGTCCTGGTGGTAGTGGCTAGTCATGATCCCCTTGATAGTTCATTCCATTGTACAAATAGTCATCTATGTAAAATGGAATCTTGTTCCAATGTGCGAAGAAATTAGTTCAAAAAACTCGTCCAAATCCACCTCGTCCACATTGTTAGAATAACTTCTCCCAACGGTGCATGCGGAGCTCCTATGGGCCCCCATCAAAGATCTATATATGTGGACGGATGGTCAGGATATTATCAAAGAAGAATGAGCACACAACTGTCCCAAATGAACAATTGTCATTGGTTCGTCACCTGCATAGTTTCAACTGTTATTTCAACAATGACAACATCATCTAGGCCCAACCTTAGTAGGTCTCTGCCAAAACACTCTCCACAAGCATCATCTTCCCCCCATGATGTGATGCAAAACATGACTACCCAAGATCCGTAGTAATGATACAATTGTAGCCCATGTCTCCAACCTCTCTAAGTCATTGATTTGAATGGTTGTGCCCTTTGCATGAACACTAGGTCTGCAATGACGATCCAGACACTCACCCATATGCCTCCCACGAGGCAACACTAGATGTATCTCCCCTACCATCCCCATGGGGAGAAGTCTTGTCAGAAAATATGTCTTGGATCGTAAGCTCGATCCCATGGCCTTGTACCACAAAGGCCTCCTGATATGGGTCCCAGTAGCTCACAATCCTCGACAACAAGGGTTCACCATCCCTCATCAATGGGCTATCCAATAACTTAGGAACCCCATACTGAGCCAAAACACCTATTATTGCTAGATTCTTGAAAATTTCAACATGAAGAGTCTCCAAATATCGTTCTCACCATAAAAAATTTAGCTCTACCATACCTACAAACTACTATTTTTTTCTGTCAATTCAAAGTTAAAGGCATACATTTCTGGTCCTTAGCTTCAACTCACCACATATCACCAATCCTGTTTTTCGTCTTATCCTAGAACATAAATTTTTCCCTCAAAGCTACACTATACACACTTATCAACCTATTTTTTGTGTTCCAGAATGCAAAACAGGGCCCCAAAAGTGTGTTGCTACCGTGATGATCAACAGGGCTCGCCCGCAGTGAATTGAAACCCTAGTCTGAAACTTTGATCCACCAAAAATAATGAGTAAGGTTAGGCCACCTAACCCCAAATTACAGGTCTTGATACTGATGGTTGGATTTTCCACTATGATCTCCACAAGATTTAGGGCCTTTTCCTCCTCTCCAAATTCTCCAACAACTCACTATGCAAATGAATTGGATTTGGATGCAAGAAGCCCTTTTATAGGAAAAATCCTAGTTTTTCCGTCACCTATTGCGACCAAACCATAGCTCTATTTGTCTAACCATAAACACCATTGGAAATATCTCACCTAGTTTTATAATGGGTCTTCCTTTGTTTTTGGTAATTTGACACTTCACCTAGAAGCCATTTTTTCCACGAAATTTCACTTTGCGCCAATCAAAACCAAATTTCTTCATATGAGCCACTTGTACTTTGGACCAACTTTTCCTTGGCACTTGTCGACTCATGTGTCAGTTTTCATCATGAGTAACCATTATTTACTCATGTTTTTTATGGTGCCTCTAGGCTTATTCCATGTCGCAGCATCATCGAGTAACCCTTGTTTAGAGCATCCAAGATGAGTCACCATTGCATCCATGGAGTTTATTCCGAGCCCCATTAAGTCCTATGAAAATATTATATCCTTGCGTCACATTCATCCCTTTTTTCTCCTTTTTACCTCCATATATACTCCTTCGCCTCTGAAAAGCCTACATATGATTAATTGACCATCCCCTTTGGAATCGAGTCAGTCGCTGCCAGGTCAAACATGCATATTATGCTCTGAAAAGTGAAGTTGCCAGTCCACCTTTCCTCTCGTATCCCTCCATTATCATCCCTGGTATCAGTCCATCAGTCACTTTACTATGATCCCTCATGACTTGGTTGAGGATTCCTCATTTCTTCAACTCTGGCGGGCCCTCTTTTTTTGACTTCAAGACATTTATTCCCTAAGTACGGTCTAGAGGGTGGTGTACCTTGGTTCCATATTTCATCATCATTTGGTGCCTTAGATCAAGCAAAGGGAATCATCATTTCCCTTGGAATTATTTTTTTCTCACGTGCTCGACTCCATCTCATTATCTCACAATTGAGAATTGTACACTTGATGGTTTGGTGATCCAACAGATTGTACTAGTGATTCCCAGGTGTGTGTGACATGTTCCATACCTCATGAGGGGGTGGCCCTTTAGGTAGCCCCCCACATTCTTATATGTCCTCATATTATGATCCAACCTCAGATGTAGTTCCACATATTTGATGGGTTTGGTCTCAACTTCCTGCAACACCCACAACATGCATATCTCCTTCAGATTATCCATTTAGATCTTCAGATCCATTTCCTGTTTAGCAGGGCTTATTCAGTTGTGGTTTCCCCTCCCCATGTCATCTTGAGGGGAATTATTTATCATGTAATTATATGTTATTGTATTCAATCCTGGCCTATGTTTTTCCAGGCACATTATGTACATGGGATTCATTATATTATTTCCTGGCCCTTTGATGCCAACATATAATGTACCGTGTATCATGTACTTTGTAGCTCAGTCCCACATTGCTAGGCTCACCAATATTATTTTTACTCATTTATCTCAGCGGGTATGGGTATGCCTCCCCCGCCTCATTTGAGATCATGTACTCCAAAATAAAAGGAGAATTATATCAGTTTAGTAGGTCTCGCTCCCTCCATTTTTGTCCTCCCTTACATTGCTTCAGTTGTATCTCTCTCTCTCTCTCTCTCTGACTCCCCTTTGGTGTCTCATGGAAGTGTAACTTGTAATGCATTTCGATCATATGATTTTCTCCTAACACTCGTACGTTGGGGGGGAATCCGTTATCACCAAAAAATATCCACCTAGCCATTTCTAACTAGGTGGATCGAAATGCACCATGCAAGTTTAATTTTACCATAGTAAAATCACTTTCACAATAGGAAATAATTTAGTAAACCATTTTTATTAAATTATTTCTGATTATAATTAAAAACCCCCATGAGAATAATTGAATAAATCATTACTTATTCAATTTCTCTAGGAATAATTATGAAGTCATTGTTTGATAATTATTCCTTGTCACATTTGACTAAATCACCTAGGAATAATTAAATAAATCACTATTTATTTATTACTCCTTAATTCCACTTTTGGAATAATTCTTAAATCACTATTTAATAATTGTTTCATTTTCACACCTTTCTTAATCTTCACGAAATAATTAATAAATCATTTTATTTGTTAATTATTTCTAAATAAATATGTTTGACCATTTTGAATAGATTTTCCCTATCAAAAAAATATAATAAAGTATTACTAACGGTTAGATCTTGATTTTAGTCAATAATATTTTATTATTCTCCATTTTCGCAATCAATCAAATACTTTGCTATAAATAAGAGGTTTTGTTATCCATTCTTCACCATGATCATTATGATCATCACCACTAACGTATTTTTGAATCTGGGCTCCCACTAGAGTTCCACACATTGTTTGGGTTTTTCATATATTGAGGGAGGAAGATCAATCACTGAAGCATGAAGATCATCAAAGGACCCATCCCACAGAGGGGGATTTGTGACCCTTTTGTAAATATCCCTCGCTAGGTGCTATCAATAAAGGATTTATTTATTTAAATTCCTATCCATAATTGGGTTATTACATCAAATTTATTTTGCTGTTTATTATTTTAGATCACATACATATATTGTTTTTTTTTTTTTTTTACAAAAACGGTTAGTGGAGTATATTGATTTCCAGCCATAAAGCCTCTATTCAGGTTACAGTATGGAAGGGCAGAGTCCAAATCACTCCAGCAGGTCACAATAGAACCCTTTCACTTACAAGCCAGCTTTGATTACAATCCATGATATAACTGATATCCACTACCTTACCAAGTTTGAAAATGCAAACGAACTGAAACAGCAAAAGACAGTAAAACATTAAGCAAAAGATTTAAGGAATGGCATCCCAGCAATCAACTCCGTCTCTTTGAAGAATTCCATGGGAGAGAAGGACTGCCTTGTTGGCCTCTGCATCCGCTTCTTTGTTGAGATCTCTCTTGACATGCAAGAAATTCAAACTCTGAAAACAATTGACTAAAGAGTAAATTCTGATCATCAATCTAGAGAGACGTAGATCAGAGGGAGAGGATCTGTCAACCATAATTTTAATAAGGGATTGGGAGTCTCCAAAGACTGTAGCTTCAGAAATACCGAGAGAAAGCAGTTGTTTAAGGCCCTGAAGGAGGGCCAGCGCTTCAGCTTGGAAGCTGGTGTTGAAGCCCACTCCCCAGGCAAATCTGGAAACACTCATTCCATCAGCACTTTTGATAATACCTCCCGCACCAGAAGCTCCAGGATTCCCCTTAGCAGCTCCGTCGAAGAATAAGATAGAGTGACCTAACTTAGTGCAGAAATCTGGAAAAACATCTGCGCTCAACCTGATTTGCCAATCTAAGAGGCGGATAGGTGGGCGAATAGTGCCATTGAGACGCAGGCCGAGCAAATCGACCCAATCAGAAACCTGCTTGCTCAGAATCGCACTGTCCTGAAGATCGCCCACACAATCTTTTAACTGACATTTGATTTTTACCATCACGATTTTGCTGTCTGACTTGGTGCTTCTGAAAATCCGCTGGTTTCGTTCCAGCCAAACCTGCCAGCAAATGATCTTAAGGAGCGCGAGCCAGACAGAAGGAATGGGACTGTTTTTGGAGGAGGTTCCCGGAAATTTAGCCCTCCAATTCGAGAACAAATCTGGAATGTCTGCGGGAAAGACAAATTCAGCAGTCCAAGGAAATAGGAACTCATGCCAAATCTCAGTCACATAGCTGCAGTGGAGCATCAAATGAGAGGCAGTCTCCTCATTCTCGCCACACAGCGAGCATCTCGAAGGGCCCTGATAACCCCGTTTTTGGAGACGATCATCGGTCAAAATCCTCTTATGACAGAGGAGCCAGCAAAAAATATCGATTTTTGGAAACGAAATGTGTGACCAGATGCCTTTCCAGGGTTCAGGATCGGGGGGGACATGGGGGCGAGTCATCAAATGTTTGAAGCCCTTAGAGACAGCATAGTTTCCAGGGATCGAACCCCAACCCCGAACATCTGGCTTTCTTCTGTTTAAAGGGGCTTTGCCTTGTAGACAACCCAGCAATCTTTCGCGCTCCTTGAACAGGTGAGGAGGGACTTCTAGCTCAATCCAGCTCTGCCAGGCATCGCCCACCCACTGGGAAATATCCCACAAGGTAAGGAAGCCGGCTCTAGTCATCCAATCTTTCAACCTGCTAAGAGAATTGTCATCAACAATAGGATCACTGGCCATGATGCGATCTTCCCAGATTCTTATGTGTTTGCCATTGCCCGGAATCCAGTGAGCATGATGACTGATTAGAGGGTGGGCTTTAGCGCAAAGCTTATGGATCATCGAGCCTGATTTAGCAATAGGGTTGTCCAGACATCTTTTCCTCTTTCCCCGGAAGTATTTTTTCCACAGAGCCAGCTGCACCCATCCCGGATTAGGAGCAATAATACGCCATAACAACTTCGCCCCCAACGCAACATTTTGAGTACTGATACTCTTGAAGTAAAGGCCGCCTTCCAATCTTGGCAAAGAGATTTTATCCCAGCTGATTAAAGGGATTTTTTTTTCATTCGATTTTCCTCCTTTCCAGAAAAATTTCCTGATATACTCCTCCATCTTTCTCATAATGCCCATGGGAGCCAACATGACAGCAAATTGATAAATGGGGAGACTGTTTAAGACAGCCTTTATGAGCACAGATTTGCCAGCCAGATTTAGCCAGTTGTAACCCCAGGCCAGAATCTTGGCTTTGAATTTATCCAGCAGAGGAAGCCAGTCTCTGCTAAGGGAGCCTTTTTGGAAGATGGGAAGACCCAGGTACTTAAAGGAAGTCCATGAAGAGGAGGCAACAACACCGAAACAGGAGGAGATTTCTTGAAGGGCAGTGGTTGACGTGTTCCAGCAATAGATGTGGCATTTACCTTTATTGAGCTTACTTCCAGAGACATCACAATACCCATCCACCGCCTCTTTAAACTTTTTGGCAGAGGGGACTGAGGCAGCGCCCAGTAAGATGGAGTCATCAGCGAATAAAGCATGATTTATACTTTTAACCCCCCTAGCAATGCACAGACCCAAAATTTCTTGATCCTGTTGCTTCTTGTTCAAAAGAAAGCTGAGGACAGAAGCTTGAAGCATAAAGAGCAGGGGCGAGAGAGGACACCCTTGCCTCAGTCCTCGGGAAGCTCTAAAGAAATCCGTTGCCCTCCCATTCACCAGGGGAGCAATCCAAGGTTCTCTTATGCAAGCCTGAATCCAATTGATAAATTTAGAACCAAAGCCAAACCTTTGCAGAGTATCCCATAGAAACCTATGTCTCACCCTGTCGAAGGCACTTTCAAGGTCGAGCTTAATAACCATTCCTTTCTCTTTCCGGAGCTGACTGGAGTGGATTGCCTCCTGCACCAAAATGTAATTGTCAACAATCTGTCTTCCTTTGATAAAACCCCCCTGATTCTCCGGAATGATGTCAGGCATAATGGTTTTTAAACGGTTTGCAATGACTTTAGTAATCAGCTTATATCCTATATTACAAAGAGATATAGGCCTAAATCTACTGAAAGTGTTGGCCCCATTTTCCTTGGGGACGAGGGCTAGGAACGATGAATTAGTGCTTCCCCCAATTTTATGACAGTTTTGAGATTTCCTAACCATCCTACATAAGTCTTTTTCAATGAGCAACCAACAAGCCTGCAGGAACCTGGCAGTAAACCCATCTGGGCCTGGCGCCTTATCTGGCTCCATGGCAAAGAGAGCAACTTTTATTTCGGAGTTAGAGACCTCTACTTCCAAATACTTATTTTTCCTGGGGGAAATCAAAGTGGGAACTTCATTCACCAGGGCTGGATTATACCCCAACCCCTCCTCTTCACTGTACATATTCTTAAAATGGAGAAACGCTGCTTTCTTTATGCTTTGAATGTATGAGTGCTTGCTGGTCTCAGCTTTGATTTCAGAGATGGAATTATAATTCTTACGAGCCTGGGCTTGTTTATGAAAAAAAGCGGAGTTCCTATCTCCAGCCTTAATCCAAAGACATCGAGATTTGAGCCTCCAAAATTCTTCCTCTGCCAAGCTAGCCTTATGAAGTTGTTGCTGAAGATCGACCTCCTTGTCTAGTATATCTTTGGTAATCTCTTCATTTTCCACTTTCGAATGGTGATTCACTAAACAGGCTTGGATCCGTTTTCGTTCCACAGCAGGATGGGGAAGGGACTTTACCCACTGTTTAATAGCAGCTTTGACTGTTCTTAATTTTTCTTCCCAGACGTAAAATGCCGACCCCTTCACTGGGAGCTTCCAGCATTCTTCCACGATCTTCATGAAGGACGGCTCTTTGATCCAATGGGCATTGAACTTGAAGGGAATAGGGCCGTGATCCAAGTTGGCCCTTAGCTCGAGCTTTATAGGACGATGATCAGATACGGAGGAAGGAAAAATATGCATACTCGCTTCAAGTCCATAGAGCAGAAATGAACTGTGAACCAGAAAACGATCAAGTCTTGCAGCGATATGCCCCGGGCCAAGTCTTTTATTGGACCATGTGAATTTACCGGAGGCTGGCTTGATATCAATCATATCCCAATCTTGAAGCAAATCCTCTACCCACTCCCTCGCTGGATCTCTAACAGAGCACCCGCCTCGCTTTTCAGAGAGAGACAGAGTAAGGTTAAGGTCACCAGCGACTATGATATTGGAAAGGTTTTCCGAGTCCGCCAGACCTCTGATGGAGTCCCAACAGGCTCTTTTCTCCCCTGCGCTGACAGGGGCGTAGACATTGAAGAGGCAAAGAGCGTCCTGAGTGTCAACGTGCTGCAGCTTTAGAAAAAGCTAATGAGTGTTGTAGATTACTTTTAACTTGACATATTTGCTGCCATTCCATATAGTGCCCAGGCCTCCGGAAGCGCCTCTTGCCGAAACAGCTTGGCTTTCACTATTTTTCCACAGTTTCTTGCTAATCTGGAGAAAATCTTTATCCTCCATTTTGGTCTCCTGGATGAGGAGAAAGTCTGGGGATTCTGATCTTATAAGGCTTCTAACTGCTTCCTCTTTCATTCTGTTCCCCAAACCCCTACAATTCCAGGAGACTAACTTCATTATTTGCTTTTGGGATGATGAGCACCTCTCGTGCTCTGAGTCTGGTTTCGAGTCACTTTCGGAGTTCTTGCCAGGAGTTTCTCTAAGGTGGGTTGGCTTCCTTGGAGCTTGTCCTTAAAGGTTTCCTGTTCTCTTTTTTCTCGTGTATATTTTCGGCCTCTCGTTGATCTTCTGGCCGAGGATTGCGAGTCTCCTATCTCACCTTCTTCTTCAGATTCCTCCGAGACTTGCACTTCCTCGGTCTCATTTAAGAGAATCTCTTTCGATCTTTCTTCGTTGCTTTCAACATGCTTTGAGGCCGAGGGGGTCTCTTTGTGTGACAAATCCTCCTTCTGCTGTTCGACCTTAGGGGTTTCCTCGTTTGCTGAGCTTAACTTAGCAAACTTATTGCTATGCTCTTCCATATGGGGAGTTTGGATCACTTGGTTGGCTTGAGAACCCTTACCATTATCGTTTCCTGATCTTGGACCTTTGTGAGAAGTTTTATTTCTTTTTACCTGGTTCCATCTTTCTTCACTGCCTTTTTCAGCTTCACTGTTTGTCGGACAGCCTCTCGCAAAATGGCCATAAACATGGCATTTCCGACATTTAAACAGAAGTTGCTCATAGTCCAATTTTTGGATGTGAATCCAGCTACCAACTCTGATTTCTATTGCCTCAGGAAGACCGACCTCTAGATCCACTTCGACACATATTCTCGCACAGTCATATTGGTCTTTACTATTAGCACGGTCAATAAATTTGCCTAAAGTGTTCCCGATGTGCTTGAGGGACTCCCAATTCCAACAGTGCACCGGCAGATTAGGGAGCCGAACCCAAACAGGGACAGCAGTAGGGACGTCGACTGCAGGGTCGAAGTCGGGCGTCCATTTGTTTAAATACAGTCCCTGAGGTCCCATAAAATAGGGACCGTTCCGGAAAATCAAATCCTTGTCCTCTTTATCCGAGAATTCGAACAGGAAGAAACCCCTCCCTAAGAAATACGAGGTGACTCTGTTTTTAATAAGAGGCGCCCAGTTTCGAGTAACCCAGTGTTCCGTGGCTTTAGGGGAGGGCCAGAGACCTGTAAACTGGCCAACCAAGGCACATTCCGCTAACAAAAGGGCGACCTTGATTGGCCCCTCTGGCGGGAGCAAGATTACAGGGATGTCATCTAGCCTTTTTACAAACTTAGAAGCCTCAGAGGCTTTCTTCTTCGGCATGGAGGCGAGGAGTTTAATGAAAGCTTCCGCATCGGGAGGGGGAGGCGGGGTGGGGGGGACTTGGGCATCACCCAGGGTCTCCATCACAGCCACGAGGCCAAGCACTGAGCCGACAGAGGATCGAGCTCAGGGACCACCCACATAGCAAACCATAAGCAAAGAAATCAGCAACCAGAGGAGAAGGATCCCTTCGAAAACCAGAGCAGGGAAAGAGAGATACCACGTGAGGAGGCCGGTGAGCAGAGTCACCACGGAGCACCACGCACTTCGCCGGACCAAGACAACAGCCCCGAGCACCTCAGGGCTCCGGAGGCCCCTCGAACCAGTGGATGGCGCAGCCAAGCCTTCCACAGCGCAGGCTAAGGCAGGCCAGCGGCCCCGATCACAGAGAACAGAAGCGCCGGCGGCTAGGTCATCCTCTCGCGCCCTCTGCAGTTTTTCCCACATACATATATTATTATTACATGTTTTTCTCACATTATTATTGCATATTTGAAGTATAAGAAACCACAATTTTTTTTAGGGTCACTTATCACTTGTGATTTAAGTGAGGTCTTTTTGGTACACCTTCCAAGAAATTTCACACTAACATGAAACTTGTGACCTTTCACCTCCATTCTCTCCTAATTTCCATTATTTTCATAAATAAATACCAATTATTGCCACTTTTCCTTTCCAAAACCTTTTCCAATTTCCTTAGTCATAATAAACCAAATGAATACCCACATTAGGATGTTTTTACAAACATTTTTCCTGGAATAAGTGTCCCATAACTATGGTTATTATTTTTCCTTTATTAAATTTTATTACATGGAATTTTCACCAGGGCTATTACATAAAAGTCCACCATAAGATATGTTTTAAAGGCATCTTATCGATATACTGAAGGGGAAAGTGTATAGATATAGTTCTATGTGCTACTTAGAAGAAGACGCCTAGGAGAGGATCTAGGCTGACTTGAACAAAATACCTTATAGACCTATTCTATAATGATTTATTAACCCCAAGCTAGCGGCCCTAGCTTGAGGAGCCTTGCAATTGGATATTTTTATTAGACTTGAGGAGATCGACAAAGCTCGTAGGCCATATCTTAGAGCCTTACCTTAGAGCTTTGCTTATCAAAGTAGGAGTTCCATCAGATTAGGACTGACTAGCCTAATGACTTGCCATACAAGTAGAAAGGACAATTAGCCCCAATAAGCCCACAACTGGTAAATAGTAATAAATAATTTAATCTCCTTGACATTTATATATGTTATAATTTTGTTGTTTAATTGTCGAATTCTTTCTATGAGTCGTATTTGAGTCTCAAAGCCCTCCCATATCATCAATGCATGCATCTACCATAACCATGTAAAATTTCAATGCATACAAGCACAAAATGAAAAAAATTCAACGTTGGCCCCATTCTTAAGTTATGGGCAGTCATGGGTAGAGATTACTTATTTTGTGCAGGCACTCCATGCCAAGTCAGGCTGACCCACCAAATCGTCGCATGGGTGCCCTGGCGTACCCGACACATGACACCCTCATGGGCGTGTCGCCTTCATGTGGATGTGCCTAGGGCACGGTCGTTCGCCCCGTTGTGCAAATAAGTGAACAAAAATAATTATCTCATCAATGAAAACAAAATATTATGATTTTTTTTCCATGGTGCATGATCAATATTCAATTATAAATTGACTTCTAACACTGAAACATTAATTTACTTAATCTTCTAAAAATCATTATGAGACCCCATTTTGGGAACTTTGTTCATGGGAAGTCATGGGCCAACATTAATTCTTGTGTGTGGGCTCCCCTTGCCATGTTAGGCTGACTGACCAACTCGTCGCACGGGCACACCTGCTGGGCGAGCACCCTAGCGTGCCGAGCATCCGACAGCCCCATGGACGCCCGAGCACCCCATGTTCAAGCGAGCGTGCCCAGGGCGCGATCGTTCACCCTGCTGTGCAAATTGGTGCACACAAATCATTATTTGATCAAAGAAAAGACAATATTATCATTTGTTATTTCCATGCTGCATGATCAATACTCAATTATGTACCGACTTAATACCTAAACATTAATTTAATTATATTTCTAAAAATCATATTTATGAGACCCCTGGTGGGAACTCTATTCATGGGTATTCATGGGCCGACGTTAATTCTTTTGTGAGGGCATCCCTTGCGAAGTCAAGTTGACCCACCAACTCGTCGCACAGGAGCCCCTGCCGAGTGGGCGTCCTGGCGTGGCCAACACAAGACTCTCCCACGGGCCCCCAGGCACCCCACCTTCATTCTTTCATCAATGAAAACAAAATATTAAAATTTGTTAGTACCATGCTGCATAGTAAATCAATTATAAATAGAATTTTAAAACCCAAACATTACTTTAGTCAATTTTCTAAAAATCATTATGAGACCCGTTGGTGGGAACTTTATTCATGGGAAGTCATGGAACGACCTTACTTATTTTATGTGGATGCCCCTTGCCAAGTTAGGTCAAGCCACCAAATCATCACATGGGTGCCCCTACTAGGTAGATGTCCTGGCGTGCCTAACTCGTGATACCCCCAGGGGCGCCCAAGCGCTTCGCCTTCATGCAGGTGCGTCTAAGGCGTGGGAATTCACCCTGCTATTACATTTACATTTATATTTTTACTTGAGATCTACACCCATACATGTTAAATGTTTACGTTTACATTTTTATGTAAGATATAACCCACATACATTTACATTTTTACTTGAGATCTACCCCCATACATGTTAAATGTTTAAGTTTAGAAATTTACATGAGATCTACCCCCATACATGTTAAAAGTTTATGTTTACATTTTTACGTGAGATGTAACCCCATACATTTAAATTTTTACTTGAGATTTGCCTCCATACATGTTAAACGTTTATGTTTACAAATTTACGTGAGATCTACCCCCATACTGGGCTATAGAGCGCCTCTTGGCACAATTAAACACAAATTTTTAAAATAGTATAATGGACGAATCAGACATAATTATAGAACCCTTAACTGAGTGGCCGAGTGAGGAAGGTTGAGGTGGGCCAGAGAATGACGATGTTTTATCCAAGAAAAGGACTTGGGCGCTAGCCTATAATTGTAAGGAAACTAGCCATCTAAAACCCTGACATCTATACTAGATTGCGGTGCAATAGAGTTCACTTGTTGAGATACCAAACAAGGAAAACAACAATAAGGAAATTTTACATGCTTAAAAATAAAATTAATGTTAGAATAAATAATTTAGAGCTCACCCGTGCTTGCAGAAGAGGAAAACCTAGCTTTCATTGTAGACGAGGCCAATACCTAGCACAACTGGTAGTAGTCAAACACATCAAGGTTTGTGTTTTTTTTTAAACAAAGAAACAAAAATATAGGACTAAACAAACCCTCTTACCTTGTTCTTATAATGTGCCAAAAAAAAGCAGTGAAATTGTGGCTAAGGCATCGCTGTGGATGAGACGCTGAGTCCACCAAAATTTGCAATTTCATATTCAATCATTAATAGAGTAGATCATCTCTTTTATTTTTCTCCTTTTCCAATATAATCATCTTATGTTTGATCCAAGCCAGATTTTTTAAAATGATTGTTACCGGTGCAGAGTTAGGATCATGACAACAGTGGGTCCAGGATTCCTTAACGATTTTATGGAATTCAACCTCTACAAGCCATGTAGAATTGAATTTGAATGGTGTATTAGGATTGCATTTTGTGTTCATTACTTCAAATAAAATGGGGGAGTGATCACATATACCCCCTTAGCCCACCTGTTGTCTCATTCTATCCAATCGTTCAACCAATTTTGCTTTAATGATTGCATTCCTTTTCTATTTACTAAGTTGATCAAAAGTATAAGAAGCGTTCGTTAAGCAGGCCAAGCAACATTCTCTTTCTCTCTATTTTACTGAACTAATAGAAAGTGATAGGTGAAGTGATGATAATCACTATTCGGTAGCGTAAAGGAGGGGTATGCTTCTGCGACGCTAACATGGTGAAGTTTTAGCCTAGGATCCTTGGTGGTGACCCAATAGGTCATGGATACATGGGCATGAAAATAATGACCTAGGGTGGAGCCAAGATTGGTGCAGATGTGGGATTCATAGATTAGGCATTTTTTCTGAGATAGATCCAAAGAGGGTTGACTCAACATTGATTAATTTCCCTACCTTATCCTCGCTGAGACCAATCCATATGTTTCACAAACTTATTATGAATTCTCTCCTCTATTGATCTGAAAAGCATGCTGGAGATACCTTTTGGAAGGAGTCTTAGCCGGGCCCTTTTTCCTGAGTACGCTCCAGCTGGATCTTGTAAGGAAAGTAAGGTATCAACCTTGTCATCCTCCTGTCCAACTTGCAGGCGAGAGAATCATCCCCAGTCCTTCTATTACACCAAATAGGTAGAATTTTAGCCATTTATATATACAAAAGTTTATGTGAGTCCAATAGGTTCTCAAAGTAATTAGTTAGGGGATCCGTCTAAGCCCATGATCCCCATGATTCACCATGTCCCAAAGAGAAGTTCAGGTCTCCCCCGTTGATGATGTTATCCCTTTTCATGATTGATGAGTCCAACAATTTATCCTAGAAGCCGACTCGATTGTGACTTGGCCCATATATGTTGATTATACGAATTGGGATATCAAGTTCAATTGAAATGATGTCAGCCCCCAAAAAAGCCTCGCTTCCCCACATGTTCTCAACCTTGATAGTTCTTTTTTTGAACCAAATTGCACTTCCCCCAGACTAACCTCTTAGATCTAGGGTTTGAAAGGGCCATCCTGGTAAAATGGAGGACAATAGTGTGTTAATTGTAGATCCATCCCCTAGGGTCTCTTGTAGGAATATAACATCAATACTTTCTAATTCAAATAGATGCCCGAGAGCCAATTTTTTGTTAGAGTTGGCCAGACCCCTGCAATTGAAGGATGGGAATTTCATGAGGGAACCAAATCAAGGTTGCCATGTGGTATAAGAACTTGGTTGATTGAGGATTATTTTCCATATTCCACTTATAGCCCAACCCAGAGGATGGATTTAGATATATTGGATTTTCTTATGTTTTGGAGAAGGATCATCCCCAAGGCCAGAAGTAGGGTGAGGCTTAGGGTGAGCTATGGATCTGAGATTATACTTATGGAAGGAGCTATTGTCCAAAGAGTCTGCCCTATTAGTATGAGAGGAGTGGGGGCCCTCCATAGTGGTTGGATCAGATGCATGGCAGGAAAGGGGGGCCGATGCAATAAGACAAGTGATGGGGAAAAAATTTCATACACATAAAACAACGCTAGTTGCAATAATAGATAAATTGGCACATTCATAATTTAAAACAATATATGTTATGGGGAGAGATGATGAGAGTGAAGTACCTAGTATCGAAAAAGATCCAAAAGAGTGTGATATTTTGACCCTTGCGAAGGTGGCCGAGCTACTGATTGTTGCAGAGTCTTCCTTGTGTCCCGCTTTTTACTCGATTGTTCTGAGGGTTCTATCGATGCAGGGGATGATCCATCATCCTCTTGAGTTTGGGTAACTGTGGTATCTTGTGCCTTGGTATACTCCTTGTTTGTAGTTGTTATCAGCATGAAATCCTTATATAAATGGCCATCTTCATGGCATCTTTAGCAGTGAAACGATACCCCCCTCGTAATCCAGAATTTTTCATCTAATGTGCTCCCGATATTACAAGAAAATAATTTCCACCAGTCCTTCTCTGGTGTCTAGGTGAACCAGTGTTTTGGTTACGACAACATTTCCAGATTGAATGTATGATTTGTCAAGATCTAGGTATATCCCCAAATCTTCCCCAATGCACTTGAAGATGTCCTTCAACCAAAATTGAAGGGGAAGTCCTACTAGTCTTACCCAAATAGGGCTTGCCCCCAATTTATCTTTATCTGGATCGAAGAGAGGAATCCAATGTTTAAGCAGGATCGAGGTTATATCTTTGTGCCAAAACTTTGGGAGTACCCAGTTCACCTGTTCGGGGTGTGGGAAAATAAGGGAAAACCAACCGCGAGTCATAGTGAGGACCAATGGTAGTTGTTCAATTACATGTCCCCATACTTGCATCATCCATCGCTTTAGCCTAGTAGTGGAATAGTTTCAACCTCTGACCTTGTCAACAACCACTGAGCTCTCAATATATGCTGCATGAGCAATGCTGATACCTTCACAGAATACTAATAGACAACCCCACTCCCTAACCTTGGTACACTTAGGGTTTTTACCACCTGGTCTCTAGGGTTATTTTGAATATGTGAGGAAACTAGAGGTGGGCCAGAGAATGACCATGTTTCAACCAAGCAGTGGACTTGAGCGCTAACCTTTAAGCATTAAATAGTAACCATTTGAAACCCTAAAAGGTATACTAGATTGTGACGCAACAAATTTCATGTGTCGAGATACAAAATAAGGAAAACAACAGTAAGGATTTATGTTACACAATTAAAAATAAAAATAATGTTACAATAAATAATCTGGAGCTCACATGTGCTTGCAAAGGAGGAAAACCCATATTTCATTGCAGATGGGGACAATACCTAGCACAACCAGTAGTAGTCAAACACATCAAGGTATGTGTTAAAAATAAAATAAAAAAAATTAGCGCCAAACAAACCCTCTTACTTGGTTCTTGTAATGTGCCGAAAACAAGAAGTACAATTGTGGTCAAGGCATTGTTGTGGATGAGAGGCAGGAATCTCCAGATGAAGGTAGACACCCATAAAACTATTGAAGGCCGAAATGGAACTATTTCATCGGAAGCAGTGTTAATAATGGTTGAATCACCTCATCCAAAACCAATGAAAAGCACATGAAACCAACGACAAGCACATGGAAATGTATGGAATGAACAAAGGCTGAAGAAGGGGTGTAGAGGCTTACCTTCCATGGAAGAGTGGAGAATGAGAGGGTTGTTGTGGCACCGAAGGAGACAGTTAGTTACCTAGTAAACCCTAATGTAATATGACCATCGATGTGTGAGTTGTGCAGAGATCCATGGATCAAGGTGAAAAATCCAAGGTCCGTAGCAACAAGTGGTAGTGGAAGGGATCTCCAGAAAGTTCAAGCCATGCGATCGATAGTGATCAAACCACCATATTAGAGCAGGTGCGGTAACACCAGGAAGTACACAAAAATTTGTTAACAAGAGAAGATTACCAAGTATTAACAGACCATGGGTGTTAAATTCATATTAAACAGACCTTACTAATGTTACGAGGAAAACTATATAAAATGTAACATCACCGATCCATTAAAACAATTAACAATATTTTATAATGCCTCATAATTATAACACTAAAATAGCGCTCATAAAATGATAATATTTACTTGTGTGCAATGCTTCTTTATAGAAATGTATTTTTTTTTAAACGTTACTACTATTATTAATAGTTGGATGTGTGATGTTTGTTATTCTGGCTTCGCCCCAAGACTAACCTAGACTTCTCGGCTAAGGTTCTATTTTTTTTTTTAAATTTTGTTTGGGTATTCTTTGGAAGTATTTTCGTTAAAGAAACCGAAACACCATATCATTACTAACAACAAGATTGTATAATAACCTCAATCTCCCAATATACATTGTTTTAAGTAGTTACTACACAAATATAGTCATTTGTAATACTCATTTTCCAAAACGTACAATTCTTTTATTAATAACCGATGCATGTAATTTATATTTATATCATCCACAAAACACACGTATTTTTCCAAAAAAAATTGTAGTATTAAATTAATGCATTCCCATAATTCAGAAATTTAAATACAACATTCACTTGGTAAAAAATACTTGACATTAAAATAAGATCCTCAGATACTTATGTGAACTTTGTTAACTACAAATTCCCAGGGTTTAGCATGACGTTCCACCCAACCTGTGAGTGTCACTAACACCAATAATGCTCCCCCAGTGCTAATTATTATTTAGAAACAATATCGGATGCAAATCCCAAGACCATCTAGTCCCAACCAACGCTCAAGAGTCCCAATGGCCAACCAACTCAAGTACTATCTTCTCACCTTCTTGTGCATCGTCCTTATAGAGGTTCCCAAACAACCCTCCTCCTTCTCCAAATGCCTCAGATTTCCTATACACCCTATTGGCTACCCATCCTTTTTGAGAAACTTTTCTCTAAGAGAGAGATTGGGAAAGCAACCACCTTAGCCCATAACTATCCTTAACCATTTCTAAATAAGAAATTTCACTTTTATATCCTTCCCCAGAAAATTGTAGCTAACTGTTTTTTTTTTAACGACAAAAATATATATTATGTAATGGATTCTTTACATTCACATTCATAATCCATTCTCTTAAGTCTTTCGTCTAAATTTATACTCCTAGTAAAACAAAATTAATTCCAAAGTTACCATATTTACCATATTTGATGAGGGGTGTTACAAATTATATTACGTGCAGTTTAAATGGTAAATAAGTGAGATTGAAATTGACAAAATGAACCACATAACAATAGTTATCAACAATGACCCTTGCACTTAGTAACCATGACCTTTTGGGAATGTCAACTATTTTGATACAAATTTAATTCGAAATGGTTAACCATAGTGATTTCCCCTACATTAAAGGTAGCTTGCTACCCTACTTGCAAATTATTGGTATATATTGTCATGGTGGGACAAAAAATATTTTTCATAAATATTCTTCCATGTTATAAAAATAAATAACTCTAAAAACATTCTCACTAATTTGGTGGGTAGTAACCACGAGTAAGTTTACACATTTACCATTTTACTCCTACATAAGTGCCAAACAAAACATAAATAATGGTAGGAAGTAACTTGTGTAAGTATATTTTTTACATATTATTCCAATCCATTTTTTATGGAATGTCTTGATTAAATTCTTGGTGCTATTGGTGCAGAGATCGGTCCATCATTCTCTTGAGTTTGGGTACCTGTGGTCTCTTGTGCCATGGTATACTCCTTGTTTGCATCTATTATTAGCAGTAAGTCCTTATATAAATGACCAAATTCATGGCATCTTTAGCAGTGAACTGGTACCCCATCGTAAAACATAATTTTCCATCTGATGTACTCCAGATATTACAAGAATATGCTTTCCACCAGTCCTTCTCTAGTTTCCAGGTGAACTAGTATTCTGGCTATGGAAAAATTTCTGGATTCAATGTATGATCTGTCATGATCTAGGTATATCCCCAAATTTCCCCCAATGCAACTGAAGACGTCCTCCGACCAAAATTGAAGGGAGAGTCCTGGTAGTCTTACCCAAATAGGGCATGCCCCCAACTTCTCTTTGTTCGAATTGAAGAGAGGTGTCCAATGTTTAAGGAGGACCGAGGTTATCTCTATGTGCCAGAACTTTAAGATCACTCAGTTTTCTTGTTTGGAGTGTGGGAAAATAAGGGCAAACCAATTGCGAGTCATAGTGAGGATCACTGGTATTTTTTCAAGGACATGTCCCCATACTTCTGTCATCCATTTCTTTAGCATGGTAGTGGAATAGTTTCGGCCTCTAACCATTCCGACAACCACCGAGCTCTCAATATCTACTGCCTGAGCCATGTTGATACCTTCACTGAATACTAATAGACGATCCCACTCCCTAACCTTGGTAAACTTATTTTTTTACCACTTGGACTCTGGGGCTATTTTGCTTGTGCTTTCTCAGTTTCCTCAGGTTGGGTTTCATCCAAATCAAAAACCCTATTCTCGTCTTGTGCAGGTATGTGTTGGGATGTACCTTCAAAACATCCAGAGGTTTTAATGGTGGGAAATGGGAAAGATGTCCTAGGTTTGGTAAAGGTGATTCCTAGTATATGCAACCTTAGGTTTTCAAACCCAAAGGTAACAACTTCGGGTCCGATGAAACCTCCTACCGCCACAGATGTTATGCCTGGTCCAGCTGGCTGGTATGTATTTTGTTCAAGTTGCCATAATCACATTTTTGATGGGGACAAAAACATATATGCTTGTTGTTTTTGGTTTTCAAGAAGAATGAAATCAATACCACGATGATATTGCAGGGGATGGTAGTGAGAACCCTAATCTAATGTGGGAGGCCCTATCTTCCTCCATTGCGGTTATAAATGTCTCTACCTAGTCATCCAGTTCCTGGAGGGTCTTTAGTAATTGCCTGGTTGGATGCTGAGGTGTATAATCTGTCCAAATATGTGATGCATCCATCGAGTCTGAGAAGTAGTCAACTAACTCCTCCTCCATAAACGATGTTCGAAAGGCTGTGATTAGGACCGACATTAGATTAAAAATGTTAAATGTTATATGTTAAACATTACATGTTAAATGTTTAATTTTACATTTACATTTACTTTTTACTTGATATCTACCACCATACATGTTAAATGTTTACAATTACGTTTATGTTTATGTTTTTACGTGAGATATACCCCCATACTCGGCTATAGAGCACCTCTCGATGCAATTAAACACAAGTTTTTAAAACAATATAATGTTCGACTTGAACATAATGCTAGAACCATTAATCGAGTGGTTGAGTGAGGAAACTAGAGGTGGGCCAGAGAATGACCATGTTTCATCAAAGAAATGGACTTGAGTGCTAACCTGTAAGCACTAAATAGTATCAGAAAACTAACCATCTGAAACCCTAAAAGGTATACTAGATTGCGATGCAATAAATTTCACGTGTCGAGATACCAAACAAGGAAAACAACAGTAAGGAAATATTACACGATTAAAAATAAAAATAATGTTAGAATAAATAATTTGGAGCTTTCGGAGGAGGAAAACCATCTTTCATTGTAGACAGGGACATTACCTAGAACAACCGGTAGTAGTCAAACAAATCAAGGTATGTGTTATATATATATATATGTAAGGCCAAACAAACCCTCTTACATGGCTCTTGTAATGTGTTGAAAACAAGAAGTGAAATTTTGTTTAAGGGATTGCTGTGGATGAGAGACGGGAATCTCCAGATGAAGGTAGACGCACATAAAAATATTGAAGGCCGAACTGGAGCTATTTCATGGCAAGCAATGTTAATAGTGGTTGAATCACCTCATCCAAAACCAACGACAAGCACATGAAACCAATGACAAGCACATGAAAATGTATGGAATGAACAAAAGCCGAATAATGGGTGTAGAGGCTTACCTTACGTGGAAGAGTGGAGAATGAGAGGGTTGTTCCGACACTGAAAGAGACAATTAGTTACCTAATAAACCCTAATGTAATATGACCATCTATGTGTGAGTTCTGTAGAGATAGGTGGATCAATGTGAAAAATCCAAGGTCCGTAGCAACAAGTGACAGCGGGAAGGGATCTCCAGAAAGTTCAAGCCATGCGATCAATGGTGATCAAACCAACCATATCAGAGCTGGCATGGTAACATCAGGAAGTACACGCAAATTTTTTAACTGGAGAATATTACCGAGTATTAACAGACCATGGGTGTTAAATTCATATTAAGCAGATCTTACTAATGTTATGAGGCAAACTATATAAAATGTAACATCACCGGTCCATTAAAATAATTAACAATAGTTTATAATGCCTCATAATTATAACACTAAAATAGCGCTCATAAAATGATAATATTTACTTGTGTGCTGTGCTTCTTTATATGAATGTATTTTTTTTTAAAACATTACTACTATTATTAATAGTTGGATGTGTGACATTTGTTATTCTGGCTTGGCCCCAAGACTAACCTAGACTTCTCAGCTACGGTTATATTTATTTTTAAATTCTATTCGGGTATTCTTTGGAAGTATTTTCGTTAAAGAAACCAAAACACCATATCCTCACAAACACCTAGATTGTACAATAACCTCGGTCTCCCAATAGACATTTTTTTAAGCAGTTAATGCACAAATATAGTTATTTGTAATACTCAATTTCCAACAGGTACAATTCTTTTATTAGTAATCAATGCATAGAATTTATATTTATATCATCCAAACACACATATTTTTCCAAAGGAATTTGTAGTAGTAAATTAATGCAATCCCATAATTCAGAAAGTCAAATAAAAAATTCACTTGGTAAACAGTAATTGACATTAAAATAAGATCCTTAGATACTTATGTGAACTTCATTAAATACAACTTCCTGGGGTTTAGGATGACGTTCCACCCAACCTGTGAGTGTCACCAACACCAATAATGCTCCCCCAGTGCTAAAGATTATTCAGAAACAATATCGGATGCAAGTCCAAACACCATGTAGTCCCAACCAACGCTCAAGGGTCCCTCCTTCTCTAGATGCCTTAGGTTCCCTATGCACCCTATTGGCTACCTATCCTTTTTGAGAAACTTTTATCTAGGAGAGAGATTGGGAAGGCAACCGCCTTAGCCCATAACTATCCTCAACCGTTTCTAAATAAGAAATTTCACTTTTACATCCATCCCCATAAAAATTGTAGATAACTCTTTTTTATTTTATTTTTTATTTTTTTATATAACAATAGAAAATATATTATGTAATGGATTCTTTACGTTCACATTCATAATCCATTATTTTAAGTCTTTCGTCTAAATTTAGACTCCTAGTAAAACAAAATTAATTCCAAAGTTACCATATTTACCATATTTGTTGAGGGGTGTTACAATATTATATTATGTGCAGTTTAAAAGGTAAATAAGTGAGATTGAAATTGATAAAATGAACCACATAACAATAGTTATCACCAATGAAACTTACACTTAGTAATTTAATGCATTCCCATAATTCAGAAAGTCAAATACAACATTGACTTGGTAAACAATAATTGACATTAAAATAAGATCCTCAGATACTTATGTGAACTTCGTTAACTACAACTTCTCGGGGTTTAGGATGACGTTCCACCCAACCCGTGAGTGTCACTAACACCAATAATGCTCCCCCAGTGCTAATTATTATTTAGAAACAATATTGGATGCAAGTCGAAAGATCATCTAGTCCTAACCAGCGCTTAAGAGTCCCATTGGCCAAACAGCTTAAGGACCAGCTGCTCACCTCGTGTGCATTGTCCTTATAGAAGTTCCCAAACAACCCTCCTCCTTCTCCAGATGCCTCAGGTTTCCTATACACCCTATTGGCTACCTATCCTTTTTGAGAAAGTTTTCTTTATGAGAGATATTGGGAAGGCAACCACCTTAGCCCATAACTATCCTCAACCGTTTCTAAATAAGAAATTTCACTTTTACATCCTTCCCCATAAAATTGTAGCTAACTGGTTTTTTGTTTTTTTTTTTTTTAACAATAGAAAATATATTATGTAATGGATTCTTTACGTTCACATTCATAATCCATTCTTTTAAGTCTTTCATCTGAATTTAGACTCCTATTAAAACAAAATTAATTCCAAAGTTACTATATTTACCATATTTGTCGAGGGGTGTTACAATATTATATTACATGCAGTTTAAAAGGTAAATAAGTGAGATTGAAATTGATAAAATGAACCACATAACAATAGTTATCATCAATGACACTTGCACTTAGTAACCATGACCTTTTGGGAATGTCAACTATTTTGATACAAATTTAATTCGAACATGGTTAACCATAGTGATTTCCCCTGCATTAAAGTTAGGTTACTACCGTATTTGCAAATTATTGGTATATATTGTCATAGTGGGAGAAAAAAAACATTTCATAAATAATTCTTCCATGTTATAAAAATAAATAACTCTAAAAAAATGCTCACTAATTTGGTGGGTAGTAACCACGAGTAAGACTACACATTTACCATTTTACTCCTACATAAGTGCCAAGAAAAACATAAATAATGGTAGGAAGTAACTCGTGTAAGTATAATTTTTACATCTTATTCCATTCCATTTTTTATGGAAAGTCTTGCTTAAATTCTGGTGCTATCGGTGCAGGGGTTGGTCCATCATCCTCTTGAGTTTGGGTACCTGTAGTCACTTGTGCTTTGGTATAATCCTTGTTTGCAGCTGTTATTAGCAGGAAATCCTTATATAAATGGCCAACTTCATGGCATCTTCAGTAGCGAACTGGTATCGTAATCTAGAATTTTCCATCTGATGTACTCCAGATATTACAAGAAGATACTTTCCACCAGTAATTATCTGGTTTCCAGGTGAACTAGTATTCTGGCTATGGAAAAATTTCTGGATTAATGTATGATCTGTCATGATCTAGGTATATCCCCATATCATCCCCAATGCACCTGAAGATGTTCTCCAACCAAAATTGAAGGTGGAGTTGTGGTAGTCTTACCCAAATAGGGCGTGCCGCTAATTTTTCTCTGTCCATATCGAAGAGAGGCATCCAATGTTTAAAGAGGATCGAGGTCATATATATGTGATAGAACTTTGAGAGTACCCAGTTTGCCTGTTTGGGGTGTGGGAAAATAAGGGAAAACCAACCATGAGTCAAAGTGAGGACCACTAGTAGTTGTTCAAGGACATGTCCCCATACTTTCGTCGTCCATCGCTTTAACATGGTAGTGGAATAGTTTCGACCTTTGACCCTAACAACAACCATCGAGCTCTCAATATTTGCTGCCTCAACCATGCTAATACCTTCACCAAATACTAATAGACGACCCTGCTCCCTAACCTTGGTACACTTATTTTTTTTACCACCTAGTCTCTTGGGCTATTTTGCTCGTGTTTGATCATTTTCCTCAGGTTGGGTTTCATCCGAACCAAAAACCCTATTCTCGTCTTATGCAGGTATCTGTTGGGATATACCTTCAAAACATCTAGAGGTTTTAACGGTGGGAAATAGGCAATTTTTCCTAGGTTCGGCAATGGTGATGCTTGGTATATGCAACTCCAAGTTTTCAAACCCAAATTTAATGACTTCGCGTCCGATGAAACCCCCTGCTGCCATGGATGTTAAGCCTGGTCCAGCAAGCTGGTATGTATTTTGTTCAAGTTCCCATAATTGCATTTCTGACGGGGACAGAAACGTATATGCTTGTTGTTTTTGGTTTTCTGGAAGAATGAAATCAATACCTGACGATACTGCAGGGGATAGTAGTGAGAACCCTAATCTATTGTGGGAGGTTGTATCTTCCTCCATTGTGGTTATAAATGTCTCTACCTAGTCATCTAGTTTCTGGAGGGTCTCCGCTAATTGCCTGCCTGGATGCTGAGGTGTATAATCTGTCCAAATATGTGATGCATCCATCGAGTCTGAGGAGTAGTCAACTAACGCCTCCTCCATAAATGACGTTCGAAAAGCTGTGATTAGGATCGACATTAGATTGAAAATGTTAAATGTTAAATGTTAAAAATTATATGTTAAATGTTTAATTTTATATTTAAATTTACATTTTTACTTGATATCTACCACCATACATGTTAAATTTTTACATTTACGTTTACGTTTATGTTTTTACGTGAGATATACCCCCATACTGGGCTATAGAGCGCCTCTCGATGAAATTAAACACAAGTTTTTAAAATAGTATAATGTTTGACTTGAACATAATTCTAGAACCATTAACCGAGTCGCTGAGTGAGGAACTAGAGTTGGGCCAGAGAATGACCATGTTTCAGCCAAGCAATGGACTTGAGCGCTAACCTGTAAGCACTAAATAGTATCAGAAAACTAACCATATGAAACCCTAAAAGGTATACTAGATTGTGGCGCAACAAATTTCACGTGTCGAGATACCAAACAAGGAAAACAACAGTAAGGAAATATTACACGGTTAAAAATAAAAATAATGTTAGAATAAATAATCTGGAGCTCACATGTGCTTGCAAAGGAGGAAAACCCATCATTCATTGCAGATAGGGACAATACCTAGAATGACTGGTAGTAGTCAAACAAATCAAGGTATGTGTTTATATATATATATATATATATATATATATATATATATATATATATATAGGGCGAAACAAACCCTCTTACTTGGTTCTTGCAATGTGTTGAAAACAAGCAATGAAATTGTGGTTAAGGCATTGCTGTGTATGAGAGGCGTGAATTTCCAGATGAAGATAGACGCCCATAAAACTATTAAAGACCGAACTGGAACTATTTCATGGCAAGCAGTGTTAATTGTGGTTGAATCACCTCATCCAAAACCGATGACAAGCACATGAAACCAAAAATAAGCACATGAAAATGTATGGAATGAAAAAATGCCAAAGAATGGGTGTAGAGGCTTACCTTCCGTGGAAGAGTGGAGAATGAGAGGGTTGTTGCAACACCGAAGGAGACAGTTAGTTACCTAGTAAACCCTAATGTAATATGACCATCGATGTGTGAGATGCATGGATATCCGTGGATCAAGGTGAAAAATCCAAGGTCCATAGCAATAAGTGGCAGCGTGAAGAGATCTCCATAAAGTTCAAGCCATGCGATCGACGGTGATCAAACCACCTATATCAGAGTTGGTGCGGTAACACCAAGAAGTACACAAAAATTTTTTAACAGGAGAATATTACCAAGTATTAATAGACCATGGGTGTTAAATGCATATTAAACGAACCTTAATAATGTTATGAGGAAAACTATATAAAATGTAACATCATTGGTCCATTAAAACAATTAACAATAGTTTATAATGCCTCATAATTATAACACTAAAATAGAGCTCATAAAATGATAATATTTACTTGTGTGCAGTGCTTCTTTATATAAATGTATTTTTTTAAAACATTACTACTATTATTAATAGTTGGATGTGTGACGTTTGTTATTCTAGGTTGGCCCCAAGACTAACCTAAACTTCTCGGCTAGGGTTCTATTTTTTTTTTTTAAATTCTATTCGGGTATTCTTTGGAAGTATTTTCGTTAAAGAAACCAAAACACCATATCATTACAAACACCTAGATTGTACAATAACCTTGGTCTCCCAATAGACATTGTTTTAAGCAGTTAATGCACAAATATAGTCATTTGTAATACTCAATTTCCAACAGGTACAATTCTTTTATTAATAATCAATGCATAGAATTTAAATTTATATAATCCAAACACAAGTATTTTTGCAAAGGAATTTTTAGTAATAAATTAATGCATTCCCATAATTCAGAAAGTCAAATACAAAATTCACTTGGTAAACAATAATTGACATTAAAATAATATCCTCATATGCTTATGTGAACTTCGTTAACTACAACTTCCCAGGGTTTAGGACGACGTTCCACCCAACCTATGAGTGTCACTAACACCAATAATGCTCTCCCAGTGCTAATTATTATTCACAAACAATATTGGATGCAAGTCCAAAGACCATTTAGTCCCAACCAGCGCTCAAGAGTCCCAATGGCCAACCATCTCAAGGACCAACTTCTCACCTTCATGTGCATAATCCTTATAGAGGTTCCCAAACAACCGTCCTCCTTCTCTAGATGCACCAGGTTCCCTATACATCCTATTAGCTACCTATCCTTTCTGAGAAAATTTTCTCTAGGAGAGAGATTGGGAAGGCAACCACCTTAGCCCATAACTATCCTCAACTGTTTCTAAATAAGAATTTTCACTTTTACATCCTTCCCCATAAAATTGTAGCTAACCGTTTTTTTTTGTTTTTTTGTTTTTTTTGTTTTTTGTTTTTTTTTTTAACAATAGAAAATATATTATGTAATGGATTCTTTACGTTCACATTAATAATCCATTCTTTTAAGTCTTTCATCTAAATTTATACTCCTAGTAAAACAAAATTGATTCCAAAGTTACCATATATACCATATTTGTTGAGGGGTGTTACAAAATTATATTATGTGCAGTTTAAAAGGTAAATAAGTGAGATTGAAATTGATAAAATGAACCACAAAACAATAGTTATCACCAATGACACTTGCACTTAGTAAATTAATGCATTCCCATAATTTGGAAAGTCAAATACAACATTGACTTGGTAAACAATAACTGACATTAAAATAAGATCCTCATATACTTATGTGAACTTTGTTAACTACAACTTCCCGGGGTTTAGGACGACGTTCCACCCAACCTGTGAGTGTCACTAACACCAATAATACTCCTCCAGTGCTAATTACTTTTCAAAAACACTATCGGATGCAAGTCCAGAGACCATCTAGTCCCAACCATCACTCAAGTGTCCCACTGGCCAACCAGCTCAAGGACCAACTTCTCACCGTCCTGTGCATCGTCCTTACAGAGGTTCCCAAACAACCCTCCTCCTTCTCCAGATGCCTCAGGTTCCCTATACACCCTATTGGCTACCTATCCTTTTTGATAAACTTTCCTCTAGGAGATAGATTGGGAAGGCAACCACCTTAGGCCATAACTATCCTCAACCATTTCTAAATAAGAAATTTCACTTTTACATCTCTCCCCATAAAATTGTAGCTAACTGGTTTTTTTTTTTTTTTTTAAACAATAGAAAATATATTATGTAATGGATTCTTTAAGTTCACATTCATAATCCATTCTTTTAAGTCTTTTGTCTAAATTTAGACTCCTAGTAAAAAAATAAGTGAGATTGAAATTGATAAAATGAAGGACAAAAAATAGTTATCACCAATGACACTTGCACTTAGTAACCATGACGTTTTGGGAATGTCAACTATTTTGATACAAATTTAATTCAAACATGGTTAACCATAGTGATTTCCCCTATATTAAAGTTATCTTGCTAGCGTATTTGCAAAATATTGGTATATATTGTCACGGTGAGACAAAAAACACATTTCATAAATACTTCTTCCATGTTATAAAAATAAATAACTCTAAAAACATGCTCACTAATTTGGTGGGTAGTAACCACGAGTAAGTCTACACATTTACCATTTTACTGCTACATAAGTGCCAAAAAAAACATAAATAATGGTAGGAAGTAACTCGTGTAAGTATATTTTTTACATCTTATTCCAATCCATTTTTTATGGAAAGTCTTTCTTAAATTATGGTGGAAAGCAATTGATGGTAGATATGTCTTATTCCAATTCATTTTTTATGGAAAGTCTTGCTTAAACTCTGGTGGGAAGTAATTGATGGTAGATATGTTATTTGCTTGAGTACAATTTTTTTTAAGTATTTTATTTTTCAATGGTTTTCCTGCAAAACTTAAGAATTAAAAATCACTACACATATATCTAAAAAGCATGCATGAATATGACAACCATATCCATAAATTATGGTATAAAATTTGTTAGTAAGTTATCCACATGGCATTATAACTTGAAAATGATGCAATATTATTATTGATTTTTTTTTTTTAATAATATTGAAAAATAAATATTCATTTTTCAAAGTTAAACATTATAATTTACATTCGTCAATGCTAAACTAGGTGCGATCGATTTTTAGAGTCATGCCTTGGCAGGGTCTAAAAATGATTCCATAACCATATTTAAATTTAATTAATAAGCACATACAAACTTAATACTTACAATAAACTTACAATATAACATTTTTTTTAACCATGGATATCCACCCCACTTTTCCATGGATACTATTAACTTGTAAATAGGTTTTGTTACAATACCATAGGCCAATACAATGGCTTATGTGGAAAAAACATTACTCATTTCACAATGAAAAATAAAATGAAAAATATTTTAGACATTACATATAACATTGATTACATAGAGTGAAAATTCTCTATGGAGAGAAAGAGAGAAGAACAAACACATAGAGAGATAGAGGTAGAGTGAGAGGGAGTGATAGGGGAGAGGTGGAGAGATGGGAAGAGAGGAGAGGAGAGGATATAGAGGGGTAAAGAAAGGGAAAGGAGAGAGGGATACATAGAGATGAAGGGGGAGAGAGGGGGAGGGAGAGGAGAAAGAGGGAGAGATAGTGACAAAGTTTGATTGTAGAGAGAGAGAGAGGTGGGGGGAGAGACAAATGGAGGTGGGAGGGTAAGGGACACATAGGAAGGAAAAGAAAGAGGACTTGCGAGAGATAAAAAACGAGGAAGGGAGTGAGAGATAGAGTTGGAGGGGGAGAGAAAGAGGAAAGAAAAAAGACAAAGAGAGGTGGAGAGAGAAAGGGAGTGACAAGGGTGAGATGGATAGAGAGAGAGGGAGTGGGAGAGGAGAGGAGGGAACAGAGGGAGGAGAGGATAAAGAGAGAGAGAGAGAGGGAGTGACAAGGGTGAGATGGAGAGAGAGAGAGGGAGTGGGAGAGGAGAGGAGGGAAGAGAGGGAGGAGAGGATAAAAAGAGAGAGAGAGGGAGTGACAAGGGTAAGATGGAGAGAGAGAGAGGGAGTGGGAGAGGAGAGGAGGGAAGAGAGGGAGGAGAGGATGAAGAAAGAGAGAGAGAGAGAGGAGACCCATGGATGGAGGATGGAGGGAAGGGGAGAGAGAAAGAGATAGGGAGGGAGATAGTGACAAATTTGGAGAGGAGAGAGGGATCAACCTAGATATGGTATTGTGTATAAAAAGCAATCCTTGATCCATCTTAATCTCAGAACGATCAAGCACCACCGAGAGGGATCAAATCCCTCGGGTGCAAACTTTTCCTAAAGTTTTACACTCGAAAAATAAGAGAGATTTGATTCCTCTTGGCGCTTGATAGATTTGGGGTTAATATGGATGGAGGCTGGGTTAAATACATGTATGTGCATGTCTATGCAATCAAAATTCTCATGTAAAGAGCTAGAAGTTTGGTAAGCAATAGTAAAGATTTAGGGTTTAAAATTCATGGAGAGTATTAATAGAAATTACACAAAAAAAAAGTGTTATTATTCTATATTCATGTGACATGAGATTCATTGTTCTTCATTAATTTAAAAACGTTCATTAAATTTTTAAATAAAATTAGTGTTTTTAATTAATATTACTTTTTAATAAATAAAAAAATTAATTAAATTATCTAACTTAAAAATAGGTTAAATCGAAAAAAAAAAAAAAAAAAAAACACAACAGAAATATTATTCCTATCATCATAATAAATTGGAATGAAATAATTAAATTACAAATATATAATCATAAATAAAATATTCTAATAAATTTAAATAATTAAATATAAATAATCATATACATAACTGTAATTATGAAAAATCAACTAAATTCAAATACTAAAATTCCATCGCCACTCTTCTTAATACAAACCATCATTAATGGAAAAATGTAACCCATAAACAAACTCCAAGTCTATTCCTAATAAAAAATAAAACTAAAAATTAAAAAATAAAAATAAAATTAATCGACATCTAATCCTCCTACCAAAAATATTACACTAAATTCAACCTCATTAAACAAAATATTGAATATTTTATGAGAGAATAGCTTGGAGTTGAACTTGAAGCACATGTTGAAGAATAATTGGTTATTGGAAATTTAAAACCACACTGGATGAGTCGGGTCTGAAATACCATATTACTTGCTATATGGTTGCGCTCTTTTCTTGCACAGAGTTTATTATTTATCGATTAGACTTAATAACATAATATTATTTTTCGAAACACAAATACAAAACCTTGCATATTGGGTGAGAATAGAAGTGAGGCACCCTCGTGAAGAGGTAAACCCTTTCATTCAACATTACAGCAAACGAGTGGTTCTCTGTAAAATATTAAACTTAAGAAAATTGGAAAAACTTCTTTAAAAGAAAACTGGAAACCCTTGTGAAGAGGTAAAACTTTTGTTGGGATACCATAAGAACAAATTGGAACATAAAACCATGGTATAGAACTACAATATAAATTTCTGGATGCAATAAGTAAATACCACATAAATATATAAACATAATAAACAATTACATAGGAACTTAATACTGAGCGCAAAATCCAGAATTCAGAATGGGAATGAAAGGTTTTTTTTTTTTCAGAAGAAAAAAACGCTGTATATATTAGAAGAAATATATGACAGTACATGATCAACCATACATTCTCAAACTGTTAATTAAAACAGCGAGAAAACCCCATATACCAAATACATCCAGAATACACTTCTCAACAGAAGTGATTCGATGTTCATGGCCAACAATAACGGGTAGTATAAAACATACCCACGAAATCATCCCTGCATACATAGAAAAAAACATCCATAGAAAATATAGCAGCATCATCTTCCTGACAATAAGGACTAAAAGATAAATAACTGAAAAGAAAGAGGACAAACAAAAAGGAGAATTCCATAGCGTCTTCCATGGCTGAAAAGAGGCAGTCTCGCTTGTGCAAACACCAACCAGGCACACTTGAAAACTTGAGCGAGATCGAAATCCTATTGTAGTGCCAAAACCCTTGAATAAAACTGGCTCGCTTGTAATGGATCATGCACGCTTGACAATAGAAAATCCGACTCGCTTGTTGAAATGCCAAGTTCGGTTGAAGAAGAAACCCAGCCAGGATAAAACCAAAAAACCCTGCATACAAAAACAGGCTCGCTTGATGAAGGATAATCTGATCTGAAAACAAAATAGCACCCAAACAACAAAGAGATTGATCCCCATGATTGGGGGAGATCCGGCTCCCCAACTCGATCCGGAGATCCGAAGATCCGACACCTTACTTCATCCAACCAAGACCGGCCTGCCGTTCAGATCCGGGATCGAAAGGAAAAGAGCTGTCCAGACGAATAATGAGCACATCGGCCTCCAGGTCCAAACAAATACCCGTTGCAGCAGAAATCGACAAATCAGGAAGCTGAGAAGCGCTAGGAACCATCGTGGAAACTGGGTACATCGACGAGGGATATAGAGGCAGTCCAGACATACATCCAAAGTTCTAAAATGCAGCAAGCCCGAAGAAACACACGAGCCCAAAGCAAGAAAAGATATTAACGGTGGAGAATGACGGAATTAGGATGTGGGAGATCGCCTATCTAGGAATAATAGCAGAACCGAGCCGCAGCAATAAGGATTAACTCTGCTACGCTATGGATGATCGGCATATCTCTCAAAACCGATCCATAGTTCTCTGTCATACAACATGACACCGACCCGACTATACAATCGAGTGGGGAATTTGAACCATGTGGTGAAGCCGAACCTCACATAACCGATCCACTGTTCTCTGTCACTGGACTTGACACCGACCCGACTGTACAATCGAGCGGTGAAGCAGAACCGTGCCACTGCTCATAAATGGAGGCCCCAGGATCGAAATCTAATTAGATACGAACCCAGAAACATAACCCGAACACGGGAGAGTTGGTGAACGAACACTCCCGGGGGTCATAAATGGGAGCACAAATAAACAAAGGTTCAATCAATATGGACTGTCCAGCATAGGGGCAATAATTCTATATCGCCGCCGATGTCAGACGAATAAAGAGATTGGAATCTCGAAATCTTAGAACCCCGGAAAACATTCAAATTAGCCGGAACGAGGGGGCGGCAACAGAAACTATAAATTTAGTTAAACTGTAAGTCATTATGGCCATAATCAACATACAAAAATGTATTAACTCATGACACAGTTTATATAGAGGATTTTGACAATTGGGACATAATCAAAATATTCCGTTAAATACAAGCTAAGGGACAACAGAGAGAGCCGGAATGTAAATTCATTACAGTGCATTTTTGCAATATAAATGTGTTGTTCATTGAAGGCTAGAATTAAAGCTAAAAACCCCAATTCAATGAGAAACAAGAATGATAAATATACTATTTACAAAGAGGCCTTAGAGGGGTAAAAACTTCCACAGTAAATTTAGACTTCTACAGTTTGAACTCGAGACTAATATCGCCTTTTCAAATTAACAAATGAACATATTAAAGTATAGACAGAGACTGAAACATCTCGGAAGAGACAACTCGAGGTTCCGAGGTACCTGTACACATATGGGCGAGGAATATTATTATCTGGCAGTTCACATGGAAGCTGGATTTGTAGAGGATTTAGGGTTCAAAGGAACTGTACCTACCAAAACCATAGAAATAAACCATGAGAACTGCTACTGACGAATTCTCAGTTGGGTTTAAGACAGTAAGAGAAAAATGCGTAAACAAGAATTTTAACCAGAATTACCTCTCAGAAACAAAGGGGTCAGAACGATACCCTCGGAAGAAAGCCAAATTCAACTATGAGAACGAGATTACATTGGATAAAACTAAAAAACTAATTTAAAAAATCAGTACAGAAATGGAAGCTCTTACCTGGGTTGGCCCTGTTGAAGTCAAGAAATCGTCATTGGGTGAAGCAAAGCCAGAGACTTCTGGAGGAAACCTCATATAACCCTCATGGCAGCTTGTGCGCAGTCTTCTGTAGCATAGGCTAAAACATGCAGGAAACCACACTCATCACTGAAAGGAATGCGCTGCGTGAGAACAAAAAAAAAACAACAAATGTTGGAGGGCAAAGCTAGAGGAACATGAGGAGGAGTGATGAATGTTACCTCCATTCTCGGCCGGAAACAACTAGCAGAGAGAAGCATAAGCACAATAACAGAGTTGCAGATCTCGACAGAATGCAGCGACAGAATGAGGAAGTGTTTAGAGTTCGAGGGTAGGGTAATACATGAAGACGTCCTCCTACCAAAATTGAAGGGGGAGTCCAAGTAGTCTTACCGAAATAGGGCATGCCCCGAATTTCTCTTTGTCCAGATCGAAGAGAGACGTCCAATGTTTAAGCAGGACTGAGGTCATCTCTATGTGCCAGAACTTTGAGAGTACCCAGTTCGCCTGTTCGAGGTGTGGGAAAATAAGGGAAAACCAACCACGAGTGATTGTGAGGACCACTGGTAGTTTTTCAAGGACATGTCCCCATACTTTTATCATCCATCAATTTAGCTTGGTAGTGGAATAATTTTGGCATATGACCCTGCCGACAACCACCGAGCCCTCAATATATGCTTCCTGAGCCATGTTGATACCCTCACCTAATACTAATAGACGACCGCTTTCCTAACCTTGGTACACTTAGGTTTTTTACCACCTCGTCTCTGGGGTTGTTTTGTTTGTGTTTGCTCAATTTCCTCAAGCTGGGTTTCATTCGAACCAGAAACCCTATTCTCTTCTTGTGCAAGTATTTTTTGGGATATAACTTCAAAACATCCAGATATTTTGTCAGTGGGAAACAAGCAAGATGTCCTAGGTTTGATAATGGTGATGCCTGGTATATGCAACCCTAAGTTTTCAAACCCGAATGTAATGGCGTCAAGTCCGATGAAACCCCCTGCTGCCATGGATGTTACGCCTAGTCCAACTGGATGGTATGCATTTTTTTCAAGTTCACATAATCACATTTTTGATGGGGACGTAAAGCTATATGCTTGTTGTTGTTGGTTTTTCGGAAGAATGAAATCAATACCTGACGATACTGCAGGGGATGGTAGTGAGAACCCTAATCTATTGTGGGAGGCCGTACTTTCCTCCATTGTGGTTATAAATGTCTCTACCTGGTCATCCAGTTCCTAGAGGGTCTCTAGTAATTGCCTGGTTGGATGCTGAGGTGTATAATCTTCCCAAATATGTGATGCATCCATTGAGTCTGAGGAGTAGTCAACTAACTCCTCCTCCATAAACAAAGTTTGAAAAGTTGTGATTAGGACCGACATTAGATTAAAAATTGTAAATGTTAAATGTTAAAGATTACATGTTAAATGTTTAAGTTTACATTTGCATTTACATTTTTACTTGATATCGACCCCCATACATGTTAAATGTTTACATTTACATTTAGGTTTATGTTTTTACGTGAGATATATCCGCATACTGTGTTATAGAGTGCCTCTCGACATAATTAAACACAAGTTTTTAAAACAGTATAATGTTCGATTTGAACATAATGCTAGAACCCTTAACTGAGTGCCTGAGAGAGGAAACTGGAGGTGGGCCAAAGAATGACCATGTTTCAGCCAAGCAATGGACTTGAGCACTAACCTGTAAGCATTAAATAGTATCATAAAATCGAACATCTGAAACCCTAAAAGGTATACTAGATTGCGATGCAATAAAGTTCACGTGTTGATATATTAGACAATGAAAAAAAAAGTAAGGAAATGTACAAGATTAAAAATAAAAATAATGTTAGAATAAATAATCTAGAGCTCACATGTGCTTTCAGAGGAGGAAAACCCATCTTTCATTGTAGATGGGGACAATACCTAACACAACCGGTAGTAGTCAAACACATCAAGGTATGTGTTTTTTTTTTAAAACAAACAAACACAAAGATAGGCCCAAACAAACCGTCTTACCTGGTTCTTGTAATGTGCCAAAAACAAGCAGTGAAATTGTGGACAAAGCATTAATGTGGATGAGAGGCGGGAAACTCAAGATAAAGTAGAAGCCCATAATACCATTGAAGGCCGAATTGGAACTACTTCATGGCAAGCAGTGTTAACAGTGGTTATATCACCTCATCCCAAACCAACGACAAGCACATGAAAAAGTATGGAATGAAAAAAGGCAGAGAAAGGGGTGCAGAGGCTTACCTTTCGTGGAAGAGTGGAGAATGGGAGGGTTGTTGCAGCAACAGAGGAGATAGTTCATTACCTAGTAAACCCTAATGTACTCTGACCATCGATGTGTGAGTTGCGCGGAGATCCGTGGATTCAGGTGAAAAATCCAAGGTCTGTAGCAATAAGTGGCAGCGGGAAGGGATCTCCAGAAAGTTCAAGCCATGTGATCGACGGTGATCAAACCACCCATATCAGAGTTGTTGTGGTAACACCAGGAAGTACACACAAATTTTTTAACATGAGAATATTACCAAGTATTAACAGACCATGGGTGTTAAATGAATATTAAACGAACCTTACTAATGTTATGCGGCAAACTATATAAAATATAACATCACCAATCGATTAGAACAATTAACAATAGTTTATAATGCCTCATAATTATAACACTAAAATAACACTCATAAAATGATAGTCTTTACCTTATGTGCAGTGCTTCTTTAAATAAATGTACTTTTTTTTTAAACATTACTACTATTTTTAATAGTTGGATGTGTGACATTTGTTATTCTGGCTTGGTCCCAAGACTAACCTAGACTTCTCGGGTAGGGTTCTATTTTTTTTTTTTTAAATTTTGTTCGGGTATTCTTTGGAAGTATTTTCGTTAAAGAAACCAAAACACAATATCCTTACTAACACCCAAATTGTACATTAACCTCGTTCTCCCAACAGACATTGTTTTAAGCATTTAATCCACAAATATAATCATTTGTAATACTCAATTTCCAATAGGTACCATTCCTTTATTAATAATCAATGTATAGAATTTATATTTATATCATCCAAAAAACACAAGTATTTTTCCAAATGAATTTTTAGTAGTAAATTAATGCATTCCCATAATTCAAAAAGTCAAATACAACATTCACTTGGTAAACAATAATCGACAGTAAAATAAGATTCTCAGATACTTATGTCAACTTCGTTAACTACAACTTCTCGGGGTTTACAACATTCCAACCAACTTGTGAGTATCACTAACACGACTAATACTCCCCAGTGCCAATTATCATTCAGAAACAATATCAGATGCAAGTCCCAAGGCTACCTACTAACACCACTAATACTCCCCAGTGCTAATTATTATTCAAAAACAATATCAAATGCAAGTCCCAAGACCACCTAGTCCCAACCAACGCTCAATAGTCCCACTGGCCAACAAGCTCAAGGACTAGATTCTCACCTTCCTCTATAGCGTTCTTCTAGAGGTTCCTAAACAACCCTCCTTCTCCATATGCCTCATGTTCCCTATACACCCTATTGTCCACCACTCTTTTATGAGAAACTTTTCTCTAGGAGAGATATTGGGAAGGCAACCACTTTAGCCCATAACTGTCCTCAACCGTTTTTGAATAAGAAATTTCACTTTTACATCCTTTCGCATAAAATTGTACTAACTGGTTTTTTTAAACAATAGAAAATTTATTATGTAATGGATTATTATGTTCACACTCATAATCCATTCTTTAAAGTCTTTTGTCTAAATTCAGACTCCTAGTAAAAAAAAATTAATTCCAATGCTACCATATTTACCATATTTGTTGAGGGGTGTTACAATATTATATTACGTGAACTTTAGAAGATAAATTGAAAAAATGAATCAAATAACAATAATTATCCCCAATGAAACTTTCACTTAGTAACCATGACCTTTTGGGAAGGTCAACTATTTTGATCAAATTTAATCCGAACATGGTTAACCATAGTGATTTTCCCTACATTAAAGTTAGCTTGCTACCCTATTTGCAAATTATTGGTATATCTTGTCATGGTTGGACAAAAAACACATTTCATAAATAAATCTTCCATGTTATAAAAATAAATAACCCTAAAAACATGCTCACTAATGTTGTGGGTAGTAGCCATGAGTAAGTCTATACATTTAGAATTTACTCCTACACAAGTTCCAAACAAAACATAAATAATGGTGGGAAGTAACTCGTGTAAGTATATTTTTTACATCTAATTCCAATCCATTTTTTATCGAAAGTCTTGCTGTAGAAATATCGCTTTAACATAGCTCTGATACCATTTAGAAATTATATAGAAACTCTATATACCAATGGATTCAATTCGATCATGTAATGTACTAAAACAAGATATTGTATCCTTCTACTATATTTGTGGAATATAAAACATGATCACTCAATCACATGCAAGTAAGAGAAAGGAAATTATCAATCACACAACACAAGATGTATCTGGGGAAAGCACCTGCTAAAAATCCCTATATAATACATTGTACAATGTTAAAGAATCATGAAACAATACAATGATTTCTCGCATCGAGAAAATATTGCACTCTACTGATCGTCTCACCCTGATCCTGTTCAAAACTGAGTAACAATTCTTAGGCAAAATTGACCAACACTTAGCCAATTATCAACCCCTGCTTAGCCTAGCCTTGCTCGTGCATTCCCTAGGAAATTAATCCCTATTAAATAGGATAATCAATCTTCCTTGATTGCACAATCCCTATGGAGCCTTCCTCTGAATTTATAATTGTGCCCAAGAAATTCACTAATAATACAACTGATAGTTAACTTCCCTTTAACCTTTATCTCAACTAGTTTGTCATCAAAATTGACATGCATGTAGCTATTAATAATGAATCATCAGTTATATGATTGATAATCACTTTTGAATTAAATATAATTCAATTCACTAGACCTATCACTAGCTCATCACTCAATTAGAACTAGTTAAACTGATTTTAACTAAATTAATTTGAGTTAACTGATTACACATGCACTAAACTAATGCATACTGCAAATGGACCCTGAAAATATTAGAATCACTCTACATGCCTCATATTTGACCCTCAGCTCGAAATTCTTAGCTAACTCAATCTTTCTGACTTAGTTCACTGATACAAGTTTTTATGAAATGAAATTACAATTTAATTTCCAATTTATTTAAGGGGTAAATAAATTAGACACCCACATTTAGTGCTAGTGTGTAACTGAATTCCTCATCATGTGTGATTGGAATCCCACACCAGTTATGTGGTCAATTTTTGTCCTTTTTGGATGCCAATTTCAATGTTAATTATTCTTAAATTATGGTGGGAAGTAATTGGTGGTAGATATGTTATTTACTTGAGTACAAGTTATTTTCAAGTATTTTATTTTTCAATGGTGCAAAGCTTAAGAATAAAAAATCACTACACATATATCTAAAAACCATGCAACCATATCCATAAATTATGGTATAAAATTTGTAAGTTATCCACATGACATTATAACTTGAAAATGATGCAGTATGAATTTCAAGTTATGGTCCAATAAAATGTATGAAAAACATTTTTTTAATAATATTGAAAAATAAATATTTATTTTTCAAAGTTAAACATTATAATTTGAATTAGTCAATGCTAAACTAATTGTGATCGATTATTAGAGTCATGCCAATTGTGATCGATTAATAGAGTCATGCCTTGGCAGGGGGGGGACTATAAATGATTCCATAACCATATTTAAATTTAATTAATAAGCTCATACAAACTTATACTTACAATAAACTTACAATATAACAAATTTTTAACCATGGATATCCACACCACTTTACCATGGATACTATTAACTTGTAAATAGGTATTATTATAATACCATAGGCCAATACAATGGCTTATGTGAAAAAAACATGACTCATTTCACAACAAAAAATAAAATGCAAAATATTTTAGACATTACATATAGCATTGATTACATAGAGCGAAAATTCTCCATGAGGAGAAAGAGAGAAGAACAAACACATAGAGTGATCTAAGTAGAGTAAGAGGGAGTGATAAGGGAGAGATGGAGAGATTGGGAGAGAGGAGAGGAAGGAAGACAAAGAGGAGAGGAGAGGAGATAGAGGGGGAAAGAAAGGGAAGGGAGAGAGGGATACATAGATATGGAGGGGGGAGAGAGGGGGAGGGAGAGGAGAAAGGGGGAGAGATAATGACAAAGTTTGAGGGTAGAGAGAGAGATAGAGATGGGGGGAGAGACAAATGGAGGTGTGAGAGTAAGGGACACAGATGAAGGAAAAGAAAGAGGACTTGAGAGAGATACACAACAAGGAAGGGAGCGAGAGATAGAGTTGGAGGGGGAGAGAGAGAGGGAAGAACAAAGACATAGAGAGGTTGAGAGAGAGAGGGAGTGACAAGGGTGAGATGGAGAGAGATAGAGAGAGGGAGTGGGAGAGGAGAGGAGGGAAGAGAGGGAAAAGGTGAGGAGAAAGAGAGAGAGAGAGGAGACACGTGGATGGAGGGTGGAGGGAAGGGGAGAGAGAAAGAGATAGGGAGGGAGATAGTAACAAAGTTGGAGAGCACAAAGAGAGAGATGGAGAGGAGAGAGAGATCAACATAGATATGGTATATGTGTATATAAAAACAATCCTACTTCCATCTTAATCTCGAATCTATTAAGTACCACCTAGAGGGATCAAATCTCTTAAGGTGCAAACTTTTCCTCAAGTTTTGCACTCGAAAAATATGAGAGTTGATCCCTATCGAAGCTTTTGATAGATTCGGGGTTAAGATGGATCCAGGTCGGGTTAAATAAATGTATGTGCATGTCTATGCAATCAAAATTCTCATGCACAAAGCTAGAAATTTGGTAAGCAATAGTAAAGATTTTGGGTTTAAAATTCATAGAAAATATTAGTAACAATTACACGAGAAAATGTTATTATTTTATATGCATATGGCATGAGTTTCATTGTTTTCATCATTTTAGAAATATTTGTTAAATTTTTAAATAAAATTATGTTTTTAATTAATATTAGTTTTAATGCCTTAAAACTTATTAGGAATTTGGCTTGTGTGATCCATAAAATGTGTATAAAACCTTCTCGTGAAAATCATATCAAACAAATTTTGTGAACGCTTTTTGAACCAGCCAGTCTGATTCATCTTGTCTGATTCAAAACGCCTCGACAAAATTTTATTTAATGTAATTTTCACGAAAAACCTTAAAAATTATATATATATATATATATATATATATATATATATATATATATATATATAATCATAAATAAAATATTCTAATAAATTTAGGTAATTACGCCGCAAGGCGTCACTATTTGAAAACAACTCCCCTAGCTTCCACCGTGTCCTTGTTTGCCCCATTGGATCAAATGTTAGACGATTGAAATGTTTTAGACCATTAGATCCACTACCTCCTTTGTCTAACCTCTCATAACTACCTAAATAACACCCAACCCTATTAATTTCTCTTCCACATTATGAAAGCCAAAAATTATTAGAAGAAATGTTAGCGACTTCCATGTTTTGGTAGTTTACAGTATCCTTGAATTCTCCTGTGTGATCTTGCGTTATTACTCTCTGGATGGTTAGGCTTTCCTCAGAGAAGAGGAAAGAAAGTTCAAGCCAGGTCTTGAACTATTTCTAACATACCATTTGATTTTCGTTTTGGAATGTAGGGTGTACTCACTCCAATACTACGGAGGCCAAGTCTTGGGAAAAACTCTGGGATCAGTAAGCCAAGCATAAGCACGTTCTTCTTGTATTCAATATCCGCTGTTTGATCTGCCGAAACAATAGTCCGCATTAGAAAATTCTAGCACTCCTAAATTAAAATTTTGCCAGGGTAACCCATAATTCGTTCTATATATTGTTAGAAGTGTTGTCATTGATGGCAAAGGATAACAGTAGAGGCTAAGGAGAATACAGTGACAGGATATGTAGGCAGGGAACATGAGGAAAACAGAGTGAGAACTCATGTACACTACAACAACAAATATAAGGCTTGTAGAGGCAGAATGAGAGAGTGTAGAGACAGAATGAGAGAGTACAGGGAAACATAATATGTACTGAGAATACAGAGACAGGGCAACAAAATAGACAGAGAGTGAAAAGATCCAGAGGGGATTCCAATGAAGAAGAACTCACATGCAGAAGAAAAAGAAGCACAAATTATTAGGGGAATATTCAGGGCTACAGCGCAATGTTATTCAGCATAGACACAATAAGCATAGAACTGTTGGTTCAGCATGCGGAAGCACCAAGAGTGCAACAGAAACGTTGAAAGATCAAGACGGAACCCTGAGGGTAATGGAACCAAGTGTGTAGCAAGGCGGGTGTTAAAACCTAATGTAGTCGGGTATTAAACCTTATGGTAGCGTTGAATTAACATAACAATGAAACAGGGTTCATATATTAAAGTGCTGAAGAAATAAGAAATGAAACCTTTGAACATAGTTTATACATATACGTATATAACGAAGGTGCGAAGTTTTTTATTGAAGCGGAACCATGAATGAAAGCGGAACCCTAAGTGTGAACAGTAAAACCAGAGGTAAGTAAACCGGCAGTATCGCGCGGTGTCAAAAATGGTAAGTGGATTTCTCAAAATGAACGCGATATATGTCATTGATGGCCACGTGTCCTAAAGCGGTTTCCAAATACAACTTTTTTCGCGTGATTTTGGAGAATTATGTGGCGAGCATATAAGTTGTGCGATATTGCGTGTCGTCCGTTGGATGGGGGTCCAAAGCTCAGCTGGTGCGCGAGAGCAGATTGACCATTTGATCAAAGGAGAAGGTGCGGGGAAGAGAACCAAGGATGTGGGTCCTACATTCATAGCTGCGGAGCCAAAGTATTATGCGAATGACTGTGTATTCTGTGTTATGAAAGTTAATAAACAGGTGGAGGCTATAACGTATATTAATATATGTTGATATATATGATGGGCCGAATGCAGGTTGAATTACATGGTAAAGTGTTCACATATAAGTTAAATGCGTGGGTTTATTATAAGGTTCATAATAAATTGAACGGGGTCGTTATATATGTCCATATATTATAATTGATACGCAAGTCACCAAAGGAGTGCTACATATGATGGTCAACATATAGTAGTACATTGTGGGCACGAGCGCTTTTACATGAAGTCGAGGTTTGATACCTATTGAAATGTTAATATGTTACATGGCTAAGGCTATACTGGGCGCGGAAGCATTAATCAAACTATGGAACCCGAGAGGCTATATATATATATATATATATATATATATATATATATATATATTAGTGTTGGGCTTAAGTCTGAGTCCAAGATTTAATATAATGTTGACGGAAGATATTGTGTGTGTAGTGTGGGAACCCCTACATAAAATTCCGAGAATCATAACCCAAGCTGGAGGATACATAAACATTATTCCGATAACCTTAACCCAAGCTGGAGGATACATTAATGCTGAAGCGGAAAGTTTATATATATGCAGCACTTTATATATGTTGCGCTTTATATACAAAGCACCAAAGCATATATATTTTTATATGTAGCGCTCTATTGTTTGAGTCAAAACAAACGAAGTACCACATGGTGGGACCCTCGAGTATCGCATCGGAGAAAATAATGGCAGAGGAACATATTAACAAAAGTTCCGATGGAAGCGGACCCGATTCACTTATAAACTGTGAGACCTATATTTGTTTAAATTCCGCCTCAAAGTGAATCGGAGCAAGTTATTGCATCGGAAGTAAAGTGCAATTGAACAATATGTTGAATGTTGCGATCGCGATGGTGTGATTCAATTGCAACCGTTGGATCATTGAAGAGTGCAACCGTTGGATCTAAAGAAAAACAGAGTGGGGTCTACAGTGACCCATCGCATCGGCGCAGTGAAGTGTACAGTAATTGATCGCATCGGAGGAGAATAGAACATCGGAGCATTCTATTGAAAGCAACGATTGTGATTATCGCATCGAGACTTTCGCAAAGGCTCATCACATCAGAGCATAAGTAAAGTTTGGCGAAGTGGGCCCGAAAGGGAATTTTGCGCATTAAAGTGATCTATTATCATTATATTGTCGAAGGTTATTTAAGTTATATAACACGACAGTTCATATGTTAAACCCGCCTTATTATTATGCCGAGAATTTAACTGCATTATATAAAAAGTGCAGTTACATACATGCAGGAGTTACACAACAGCAATGAACATAAAGGCTACAGAGAAGAAAAAGACAGACATAGTCACAGAAAAGACAAATACGCAGTGATCCAAGAGGCTGAATGAGTGAGTTGGAGTTCTCATTGTAATTAAATGTAAATGTTTTAATTTGTTTATATTGTTTGTGATGCATTGGCAATTCTTCGGAAGAAAACAAAAATCCCACTGTAATATTAAAATTAGGACATACAGTTATATTTTTCTGAGTGAGCTGGAAAAGAAATGAGAAGGCAGAGGGCTAAGAGGTATGGCTATCCATTTCGAATTCCCTGAGGAATACAAACAGTCATAAGGAAATATCTATAAATGATATCACCTTGATATGCTTAAAGAAGTTAGAGAGTGAGGTTAGAGAATGCAGAGTACGAAAAATTGAGGCAGGGAAGATAAGGAAGAGTGGAGCAGAAAGAGATGCTACAGAACAGAGCTGATATCTGAGGTAAATCGGCAAATATTTTCTTTTGATTGAATGAGGAAGTTGGAGATAGCGGGAGCCTCCGGTGCTGAAGTTTCAGACAGCTTCTGCCAGGAGTCGAACTAGGTCGGAGCTCAGGTTAAATGCAGAAACTGGGCAGAGAGGGAGTTGGAGCTTGCCTTTGCATAATAACAATAATAAGATGTGGTTTTCTCCATTTATGGGTTTCCACTTATATCTTCTATCTCTGTGTGTGTTGCTTATGTGTTGATATGTTCTGTCCAATCTGCTTAATGTTTGCTGCTCTCATAATAAATTTGGTGTCACATTAACTTAATACTTTCTGTTACATATTAAGATTGTTCACATATTAAGTTGGTTATAAAATTAAGATGTAAATAAGCTTGATGAAAAGTTTAAAAAGCTCATGTATATGTTAAACCGATTCACCCCCTCTCGCCTTTAACTGGTGATTCAGCACAGATATCGCAGCTGCCTTTAGTACCAATTTGGACCATCGAAAGGAGATCCTAGGTTCCCAAGATGGCTAGTAAAGAAGGATGCTCAACCAATAAATCCCCTTTCTTCACCTAAGCACTATGCCTTCGGAAAATCAAATGAGAGCATACAGATAAATGTCTTTAACAGAGGCTGTGGGGACATATGCGACAGGCCCTAAAAGTCAACTGACTCAGAGAGAGAAGCTAAATAAGAATTTGTAGCAAATTCAAAGGCCATGAATGCAATATTAAATGGACTATGTGAGGCTGAATTTATCAAAGTAATGCACAGCAATACTGCCAAAGATATGTGGGATACTCTTGAAAACATCCATGAGGGAAATAAAAAGGTAAAGACAGCCAAACTTCAAGTATATGGAGCTCAGTTTGAAAATTTAAAAATGAATGATGATGAAGACGTTAAAGCTTTAAGAGTCACAATTACAATGTCAAGGAAAGCCTAGAGAAACCATACTAAAGTGTAATTAAATAAAATATTCTGAAACCACTCCCGGGATAATAACCTGGGCCTGGAAGAAGAAACAACTGATTGGGAAACATTGACCATGAACCATTTACTTGGAAATCTAACAGCCTATGAGATGAGACTCCCACAGAAGAAGCCAAGTGCGAGGGAGGCAACTTTTAAAATAGAAAAGAAGAAAGAAGAAAAGGAAGATATATGTTCTTGCTCTGATGAAGAAGAGGCCAAGTTTGTCAAAAAATTGGATAGAGGCTCAGGTAAATATAAAGGTAAATTTCCATTCAAATGCTTTAACTGTGGAAGAGTTGGACACTATGCTGCTAAGTGTCCTCATAAGAAAGCAAGGAATCAGGCTCATGAATAAGAGAAAACTACATCAAAGAACTGGCAGAAAGGAAAGAAATTCAATAGAAAATATTACTATGTTCAACAAGACAACAATGCATCTGAAGACTCAGATGAACCCTCAAGTGAAGAAGGAACCTCTGAATTTTTATTGATGGCCATAGAAGAACTTGAAGGAATCCTTCTAGAAGATGAAGAAGAAGGTGAAGTTGACCTTGAGGGGGAGCTAAGAAGTGCCGTGGAGGAGATTGATAGACTCAAACTGAAGTGCAGAAAACAAAAGGACATTCTCCTCAAGTATGTAAGAGAAGAGAAAAATTCAGAAGTCCTCATGCAGCTGAAGGTAGAGCTTGAAGAAGCCAAGAAGATAGAAGACATATTACTGAAGCAAATTAAGGATAAAACTCAGGAACAAGAGAAGTTGGAAGAAGAAGTAGTATGTCTGAGGAAGAAATTGGAAAATGCTCAAAGGAAAGTGTCTATAAATTCTTCTCAAACAACAAGCTCTGGTAAGTTGAACGAAATTCTGGATGCTCAAAGATCTCCTCTAATAAAAACTGGGATAGGCTATGAAGGAGAATCAAGTAAAAGCAAAGAAAAGGAAAACAAAAATATTATTTTTGTAAAAGCAAAGAAGGCTGATGAAGCAGCTCAAATAATTCCTACAAAAGAAGAAACATGTAATGAGGGAGACAGGAACCAGAAGAAACCTCTAATAACAAAGAATGAAATAAATACTCAGACAACAGAAAAAGGATCATATACCCCTGAGTATGTCAAATTTGGAAGCCATCAAAGGAGACTCTTCCCTCCTATGAAAAATTCCACCTGCTATGCCTGCCACAAGATGGGACACATTGTTGCATACTGTCATACAAGGAGGGGTAATTCAAACCAACAAAAGATGCCAACAGTGAAGAGACTGTCTCAAGCAAACAAATGGAGAAGAAAATCTCACATCAGGTATGCAAATTGTTTCTATGGTTACTGTTTTTATTGTTAGGAATTTGGCCATAAAATCATTGAGTGCAAAAAATATGGACAAAGATTGATGTTCAACACCTCAAGGAGGTTTATGAATCAAAGAGATTTTACTCGTACTCACAATTCTGTGAAAATTATGATCAAATGCTGTGTATGCAATAAAATTGGACATATGCCCTCCAAATGTCCTCTAAGAGGATGTGGTTCATCATCTCACAAAAGATACCAAAAAAAAGGATGTTTCCAATGGAAAAAGAAGGTGAATAAATGTGACCTGGCTCTAACCGCTCAAGACCTGAAAAGCCAATGGTATTTGGACAGTGGCTGCTCAAAAAATATGATTGGAGACAGAAGCAAGTTTATAATTTTTGATGAAAATAAATCTGGTAATGTTACTTTTGGCAATGATAAATCAAGAAAAATCAAGGGAAAAGGCTCAGTTAGCCTAGATAATGGTAGAGGAAAGGCCCAAGATGTACTATTTGTAGATGGGCTGAAAGAAAATTTGTTGAGTGTCAGTCAAATGTGTGATAAAGGCTGTGAAGTTCTTTTTAGAGCACAAGACTGTGAAGTCAGATCAAGCACCACAGGAAAGACTCTGCTCAAAGGTGTTCGAACAGAGAGTAATGTTTACATAGTGAAAGAGGAGGATGAAGCATGCCATATTAGCAAACTTGAGGAGTCATGGTTATGGAATAGGAGATTGGGACATCTCAGCTTCGACCATATTATCAGACTGAGCAAGAAGAAAGCAGTCAGAGATATGCCAGAAATAAAAAGGCCTTCAAATACCATATGCAAATCTTGTCAATTGGGCAAACAGACCCGCACATCCTTTAAGGCCAAAGATGAACTATCAACAAGAAGACCACTCCAGCTTGTGCACATGGACCTGTGTGGGCCTGCAAGAACTAAAACACCAAGTGGAGAATCCTACTTCATGCTGATAATAGATGATTTCTCCAGAATGACATGGGTTGCATTTCTCAAGAATAAATCAGAAGCACTGGAGGAATTCAAAATATTCAAAGCATTAGCAGAAAATCAAACAGGATGCAAACTAAAATGCATCAGATCAGACAGAGGAGGTGAATTCATAGATTATGAATTTGCAGATCTATGCAGTGAACATGGGATAAGGCAACAATTTACTATTGCAGGGACACCTCAACAGAATGGAGTAGTAGAGAGACAAAACAGGTATGTACAACAAATTGCCAGAGCCATGATGCAAGAGAGTAATATTCCTCAAACCTTTTGGGCAGAAGCAGTACACACAACCATGCATAACCTTAACAAAGCTCATTTAAGGCCAAGCAATGACAAGACTCCCTATGAACTATGGCATGGTAAACCAGCTTCAATCAAGCACTTTAGAGTCTTTGGAAGCAAGTGTTACATAAAAAATAATGATGAAAATTTGGGGAAGTTTGATGTAAGAGCAGATGAAGGGATATTTCTAGGATATGCATCCAAGAGTAAAGGGTACAGGTGCTACAACAAGACTCTTCGAAAAATTGTAAAAATCATTGACGTAAGATTTGATGAATAACTTCCAAACAAAACAAGAAGTACAGACTGCAGCAGTCCTTCAGACAACCATGAAGAAGAAAACCAAGATGATGATGAAACAAGCAAGACAACAGAAGATGCTGAACTGAGCTCAAAATCCCCCTCAAGATATACTCAAAAGAACCATCTAGAAGATCAGATCATTGGAGACAAGAGTGTAGGAGTCCAGACAATAAGGCAGCTAACTGAACAGACATAAGAGGTATACATAGCCATGCTATCACAAATAGAGCCAAAGAAGTTTGAAGAAGCTAGCAAGGACAAGCATTGGGTGAATGCTATGAATGAAGAATTGGACCAAATTGAGAAGAACAATACCTGGGAATTAATTCCAAGACCCACTGGGAAAAATGTCATTAGCACAAAATGGATATTCAAGAATAAGATGAATGAGCATGACAGTAATTCGTGAATAAGTTTTACTGCCTGCAAGACATCTGCAATCAAGGATTTGATTAGCGAAATATTTGCCTCTAGCCAATGTAGCCATCAATGTTTCTGTTTTTAGTCTTTGAAGTTCTGTGCTACCAAGATCAAGAATAAATGATGTAAAGAGGCATTTTCCAGGCCTGAGATCAGAAGAAGAAGCCTGCATGGAACAACTTTTATGTTTTCTTTAAGGTGACAAAGAAGACTGTTGTGTGCGTATCAAAGAAGGCTCTATATGGACTAAAAACAAGCTCCTCATGCTTAAGATCAAGGCTAGATAAATACTTTCTGCAGATGCAAAACAAGGCTTTAAGAGATATAGAAACAACTATACATAAAACCAAATAAAACAACCCTTGATTGTTGCAGAAGGTTATTATATTATGTTTGGAAGCAACAAAGATGAGCTAGCAAAAGGATTTGCTGAAGATATGAAATCAGAGTTTGAGATGTCTATGATTTGAGAGCTCACTTTCTACTTAGGACTTCAAATTTAGCAAAAGAACACAGGTACATTCATCTCACAGGAAAAATACTTAAAAGAGATGTTGAAAAAGTTCAAAATGGAAGACTGCAAACCTGTGTCAACCCCCATGATCACTGGATGCAAGCTACGTGCTGATGATGGATCTGCTGATATAGATCAAAGACTTTACAGATCCATGATAGGAAGTCTGCTGTATCTAACAACATCAAGACCAGACATCATGTTGGCAGTATAAATTATGGCTAGATATCAGGCAACACCAAAACTAAATCACCTTCTAGCAGTCAAAAGAATATTTAGATATCTACAAGGAACTGTACAATATGGGCTATGGCATCCAAAAGACAGGAGCTTCACATTGACAACATATACAGATGCAATGTTGATGACAGGAAAAGCACAAGTGGAGGTTCATTCTACTTGGGAAAAAATCTGGTGGCATGGGTAAGCAAGAAACAAACATCTACCTCTTTATCTACAACAGAAGACGAATGCATAGCAGTAGCAACATGCTGCACACAAGTCATGTGGATGAAGCAAACCCTCCAAGACATGAAGGTAAGCATTGATGAACCCATCTCTATCAAATGTGATAATACAAGTGCTATAAGTATTTCAAAATATCCTGTACTTCATTCAAAAACTAAACACATCCCAATCAAGTACCATTTTCTAAGAGAACAAGTAGCACAGAAGGTAGCAAAGTTGGAATATGTGCCAACAAAAGAACAAACAACAGATATATTCACAAAAAATATTGCTAGAGAGCCATTCATATATCTGAGAAACAAACCAGGGGTAGTGTCTTCAGATACTACTCTCTGAAAGAAAAAGAAAGCTTCATTCCAGGGGGAAAACAAAAAAGTAGACATCATTCCAGGGGGAGATCTGTCAACAAAGAGAACTATAAAAGGGGCCAAAGCAACTAAACAGAGCATGGAACAGGTCCTCAACATCAGAGCAACATGGACGAGATATAAAAGCAACACTTTGCCATTGATGTCAAAGGGGGAGGAAAAAATATAGATAGAAAATATGTTAAAACAGACAAGACAATGTTGTTGCCATCAATGCCAAAGGGGGAGACTATTAGAAGTGTTGTCATTGATGGCAAAGGACAGTAGCAGAGGCTAAGGAGAATACAGTGACAGGATATGTTGGCAGGGAACATGAGGAAAACAAAGTGAGAAGTCATGTACACTACAACAACAGATATAAGGCTTGTAGAGGCAGAATGAGAGCTTGTAGAGACAAAATGAGAGAGTACAGGGTAGGGTTCATATATTAAAGCGCTGAAGAAATAAGAAATGAAACCTTTGAACAAAGTTTATACGTATACGTATATAACGAAGGTGCGAAGTTTTTTATTGAAGCGGAACCATGAATGAAAGCTGAACCCTAAGTGTGAACAGTAAAACCAAAGGTAAGTAAACCAGCTGTATCGCGCGGTGTCAAAAATGGTAAGTGGATTTCTCAAAATGAATGCATTATATGTCATTGATGGCCACGTGTCCTAAAGCGGTTTCCAAATACAACTTTTTTGCGTGATTTTGGAGAATTATGTGACGAGCAAATAAGTTGCGCGATATTGCGCTTCGTCCGTTGGATGGGGGTCCAAAGCTCAGCTGGTGCGTGAGAGCAGATTGACCGTCCGATCAAAGGAGAAGGTGCAGGGAAGAGAACCAAGGATGTGGGTCCTACATTCATAGTTGTGGAGCCAAAGTATTATGCGAATGACTGTGTATTTTGTGTTATGAAAGTTAATAAACAGGCGGAGGCTATAATGTATATTAATATATGTTGATATATATGATGGGCCGAATGCAGGTTGAATTACATGGTAAAGTGTTCACATATAAGTTAAAAACATGGGTTTATTATAAGGTTCATTAAATTGAACGGGGTCGTTATATATGTCCATATATTATAATTGATATGCAAGTCACCAAAGGAGTGCTACATATGATGGTCAGCATATAGTAGTACGCTGTGGGCCTGATCGCTTTTACATGAAGTTGGGGTTTGATACCTATTGCAATGTTAATATGTTACATGGCTAAGGCTATACTGGGAGCGGAAGCATTAATCAAACTATGGAACCCGAGAGGCTATATATATATATATTAGTGCTGGGCTTAAGTCTGAGTCCAAGATTTAATATAATGTTGACGGAAGATATTGTGTGTGTAGTGTGGGACCCCCTACATAAAATTCCGAGAATCATAACCCAAGCTGGAGGATACATAAACATTATTCCGAGAACCTTAACCCAAGATGGAGGATACATTAAAGCTGAAGTGGAAATTTTATATATATGCAGCGCTTTATATATGTTGCGCTTTATATACAAAGGACCAAAGCATATATATTTTTATATGTAGCGCTCTATTGTTCGAGTCAAAACAAACGAAGTAGCACATGGTGGGACCCTCGAGTATCGCATCTGAGAAACTAATGGCAGAGGAAAATATTAACAAAAGTTCCGATGGAAGCGGACCCGATTCACTTATAAACTGTGAGACCTATATTTGTTTGAATTCCGCCTCAAAGCGCATCGGAGCAAGTTATCGCTTCAGAAGTAAAGTGCAATTGAACAATCTGTTGAATGTTGCGATCGCGATGGTGCAATTAAATCGCAACCGTTGGATCATTGAAGAGTGCAACTGTTGGATCTAAAGAAAAACAGAGTTGGGTCTACAGTGACCCATTGCATTGGCGCAGTGAAGTGTATAGTAATTGATCGCATCAGAGGAGAACAGAACATCGAAGCATTCTATTGAAAGCAACGATTGCAATTATTGCATCGGGACTTTCGCAAAGGCTCATCGCATCAAAGCATAAGTAAAGTTCGGCGAAGTGGGCCCGAAAGGGCATTTTGCGTATTAAAGTGATCTATTATCATTATATCGTCGAAGGTTATTTAAGTTATATAACATAACAGTTCATATGTTAAACCCGCCTTATTATTATGCCGAGAATTTAACCGCATTATATAAAAAGCGCAGTTACATACATGCAGGAGTTACGCAACAACAATGAACATAAAGGCTACAGAGAAGAAAAAGACAGACACAGTCACATAAAAGACAAATACGCAGTGATCCAAGAGGCTGAATGAGTGAGCTGGAGTTCTCATTGTAATTAAATGTAAATGTTTTAATTGGTGTATATTGTTTGTGATGCATTGGCAAGTCTCCAGAAGAAAACAAAAATCCCACTGTAATATTAAAATTAGTACATACAGTTATATTTTTCTGAGTGAGATGGAAAAGAAATGAGAAGGCAGAGGGCTAATAGGTATGGCTATCCATTTCGAATTCATTTAGGAATACAAACAATCATAAGGAAATCTCTATAAATGATATCACCTTGATATGCTTAAAGAATTTAGAGAGTGAGGTTAGAGAATGCCGAGTATGAAAAATTGAGGCATAGAAGATAAGGAAGAGTGGAGTAGAAAGAGATGCTACAGAACAGAGATGACATCTGAGGTAAATCAGCAAATATTTTCTTTTGATTGAATGAGGAAGTTGGAGCTTCCCTGTCAAGTTGAAGCTTGATAGATGTTAGTTGTAGTTGACTGAGGTTGGAGCCTCCTGTAGGTTGGTGCCTGCAGAAAATCAGTGGTGAGAGGGAGTTGGAGCTTGCCTTTGCATCACAACAATAATAAGATGTGGTTTTCTCCCTTTATGGGTTTCCACTTATATCTGCCGTCTCTGTGTGTGTTTTCTATGTGTTGATATGATCTACCCAATCTGCTTAATGTTTGCTGCTCTCATAATAAGTTTGGTGTCACATTAATTTAATTCTTGCTGCAACATATTAAGACTGTTCACATATCAAAGTTGGTTATAAAATTAAGCTGTAAATAAGCTCGATGAAAAGTTTAAAAAGCCTATGTATGTGTTAAACTGATTCACCCCCCCCCTCTCAGTTTAACTAAGGATTCAACATATATGCCCCTTGGAATACGAAATATAGACCGTTATTTTTGTGATTTTGTTTTTGGTATTTCTGGGTGCAGGAACAAGACTGCTGCAAGATGGAGAACAGGTGCATTTTTCCCAAGCCAGACATGTGTAAGTGGGTTTCTTGAAACCTTGTATTGCTTAAGTGTTAAGACTAAATAATATATATATATATATATATATATATATATATAATTTTTAATTTTTAATTTTATTTATTTATTTATTTCCGCTAAGATGTGTGCATGGGAAATGACAGGCCCTGCAATGGCAGCACCCAATAAGAAGTCTCTGCAAGCCAACAACAAAAATAGGAAGGCCTTAGGAGACATTGGCAATTTGGTGGGAGCTCGGAACGCCAAATGCAATATAAACAAAGATGCAGTGATGGAGTATGTTGTTTGATGTTATTCATTATCCTTTAGATTTATATAATGAATCGATCTTCTGAAATCGAGATTGAAAAAATAGAGGAGAGATCTCCCTTCTGTGAAGCATATCCACCATCTGATAAATCCCCGAAAACTACTCAATATTTTATCCCCGCATCCATTTTTTATGCATTTGTGTCATCGAATTTCGAAAGCCATGTTGCCAAATTTGTTTCAAGGGATTTGATCTAGCAGCTTTGATGTCCGTGCACTACTCTTAACAAGAATGATCCGAATTCAGGAGTGGCTGGCTTAAGAGACGACACATTTTTTCCCGTTACTCTGGCAGGGCAGGCAGGTCTCCACATTTTAGGCAATGTAACAAGCTCTGAGGAGTTGAAACTTATCCAACATGTGCAACCTTTTTCTCAAAGCTATATGCATTTCCGAGAAGTGATAACAGAGTCCTACACCACATGGCCTACTCGTAACTTCTGTGCCCAATCCTCCATAAGAAACCCCTTGGTTGACACTTCAATTGGTACCGAAGTGACAAGCTCTAAGGAGTTTGAAACTTTTCCATCATTTGCAGCCTTTTTTTCAAAATTTTCTTTTCCTAGAATCGGTAACAAAAGACTGCATCACATGGGCTACCCATAACTTTTGTTTCAAATCCTCCATTAAAAAATCCTGGCTGAAACTTCAATCGGTACTATCTAACCGCATATGGAATTCTCAATATAAACCAATTGAAAACAACCCCCTTGTCCACTTTAATGAATCTACAACAGTGGGCACTCTCCATCCTCCTCTTGTGATTCCATAACTAGTAACTCCTCGGGAAACCTCAATTAGTTTCATCTCTTTCCCCTGTGATTCCAAAACTAGTAACTCCTCAGGAAACCTCAATTAGTCTCATTCTCTCGTAGCATGTGTTGCCAGTAATGTCACATGAATTGGCCCCTTGTTGATGAGATAGAATCCTCCCTCGCTGCAGTTCAAGGACAAACATCACCAGTGACTACTGCATGATCTCGTTAAGTTGATCAGGAATCATGAGATAAATACTTTTGAATCAATTTCGAAGTCATACCTAGTTCACAGGTATGCATCTTTGTATATTTTTAGTCTTTTACTATTCATTCAGTTCATGTTCAGTTTAGCATGCTGCTTTGGCAAGTTGTTTGATATTGTAGAATATGCCTTCAGTTTTAATCCATCTACAAGGTATTTTCACTTTGATTGATACAACTGACTGTTGTATAGGAAAACATAAATAATGTGTTCCATCATTTTTTGGGTGACTGTAAAACTTATGTCGGAAGTATTTATGCCTTTGGCTTCAACATCCAAGGAAAATCCATGCCAAATTATTATTCATTTCATACATATACCAAAAGAAGTAATTAATAGAATGTATGACCAAATTGCAGATTTCGAAAAAGCTAGAGACCTGGAGAAATAGATAGAGAACCCAATGTCTCTTCTACTCAAACTACATAACTTAAATTTTAGAGTTACTAAAGTGAATGTTGAAATTCTGACCAGAGTACTTCAGAAAATAGCAACATAACAAAAGACCATTACAACCAAAATGTTAGGATAGTCAAATTGTTCCTCTGCATCCTTGAATGTACAATTTGATTGGAAATTTCCAAAATAAACCTAATATAACAAGTCAGAACACTTTCATGTTGGAAATTTTGACTGTACAAAAGCAGTTGAGGAAAAATTCAACATGAAAGCCACTAACAAAAACTTAGTCCTGCCATAAATCTGGACTATTCCCCCATATCCAGACCCAAAAACTGGGCATAAATGGTATCTCCCCATTGTCTGGATTTCTAATCTAGTAGAAAGACAAAATTGAATACACAGTATACTTTATCCGCATAAACATATGAAGGTTGATACAGATATATCAGTTGGTATTATATCACATTGCACAGACAAAAACATAGAGTATGGCTAGCCTCTAGGTCAGAAATCTGGATGTGCCAAAAAAAAATCACCCTGTGCAAGAGGATAAAGATAGAAAGCTGGAATCCATCCCACTCCAATGTAGTATACTGAAATCTAGCTGCAAAATCTAGTTTAGATCTTATAGTATGTTCTGTCAAACAACTTTACTTTTCTGCCCATCTATCTTCTCTCGACACCTTGGAGCTGTGATCAAACAGAAAATAGTCAATCCCCATAAGGCATCAGAAATAAATATCTTCAAAACAAAGAGAACATTTCCATATAAGTCTAAGACAATTAAAACTTACCTAGTATTGTATTTAGGAGGGATTAAGAATGAATGAACAATGAATGTGTAACAATGAGATATATTGTTTGAATTGTAATATGGTGAACTAATTTATATATGAAATAAATTATATTATGAAATAATTATGGATTACCAAAAGTAATTGTGGGTTTAAAATATAGTTGATTTTATTGTTAGAGATAAGACATTGTTTATTTATCTGAGGGATTATGTCAATCTCTGAACATGTAATGGTTCATCCATGAATCTAAGAGTACATATGAAGTGAAATAATGAATGGATATAATTTTTTAAAAGACAATGTGTAGCTATGCTAATCAAGTGGAATATGATATTTTGACTCTATAGAAAGTTGATGTGATAGCTTAATTTGCATGAAACATGATATCATTCTTTTTAGTTTCGAGTTTGGATTTAGCCGTCTTAGAGGTGCAAATAAATTGGGATTAATGCACGAGTTTACATGCTAGAGACTTCAAGATTTCAAATTGGCTTTGCATCACAAGTCCTCAAAGTTAAATTTGAAACATATCTTGGAAAATATCCATATTACCTTAAAATTGGTTTTGCACCACGAATCCTCAAAGTTAAATTTGAAACATATCTTGGAAAATTAAAGACAAGTTTATGGTCTTTGCACTTTATAAAATTCTTAAATGATCTGTGTGAATCTCTAAACAAGAAATGATGTCATCCACAAATTTCATTAGAAATGGGACATACCAAGTGAAATAGTCATTGGACTTGGGATTTTGAAGACAACTTTCCCATGTGGAATGTGTAATGTGGTTCTTTGTGCCCATACAATTTGATGGGACAAATCAACTATACGCTAAAGGAGACTCTTAGATAATATGATATCATCCTCTTATGATGCTTTATAGCTTGGATTTAGCCACCCTTCAGAGATAACTAAAATTGGGAGTAATACATGAGCTTAGTTTTTAAAGGATTTTTGAGATCTATCCATATTGGCTTCAACAGGACCTTTTAGATCACCACCCAAATTTCTTGCATGGTGAGATAAGCACCAATAGAAAACCTTCAGGGAAAGGTGTGGAATGAGAAGATGGGGGAGGAAGCAAGGGGTGATTACCATAGGTTTATATGTGGAAATGTTTGAAAGGGATGGTCATGACAAAATTTAAATCTACTAATGTAAAGTGAGGAATGTGGTGTTTCGATTCCCATAAAGTTGATGGGATAAATCTAAACTTCCGCTAAAGAGGACTCTTAGAAAACATGATATCATCCTCTTTAGTAAAGGACTCTAGAGCTTGGATTTAACCACCCTAGAGACATAAATAAAACTAAGATTAATGTATGAGCTTGATTATTAGACGATTTCAAGACTTGTCTATATTGGCTTCACATGGACCTTGGAGATCACCTCATGAATTCCTTTCTTAATTTCTTACATGGAAACTCAAAACATAAATACAAAACCTTGGGGGAAGGTTGTGGAGTGAGAAAGTGGAGTGGGGAAGTTGAGGGGTGGGGCGATCAAGGATTGATTACCCTAGATCTATATATGTGGGGGTGGCTGCAGAAGTGATAAGCTTGGATCCAACAGCATGGAAATATTTAGAGGAGATGATTTTATGTCAACATTGAAACATCTCATGGATAATTAAAGTTAGAACTATATTGTCTTTATACTCTATAAAATTCTTAAAGGACTTCTGTGAATCTCTAAACAAGCAATGATTAAGCTGAGAGGCTCATTCTACAACCCAATGTGAAAGCGATGTGTATGTATGTTCGTCCTTAAAATAAAAACAAAAAATTCTCTAAATAGAAAAGCAACATGGGCGATAATGAAAAAGAAAAAGAAATATGCTATGAATATTTAATTAATTTTCCATATGGCCTACTATAATTTCATGTAAAGTAATTAGAAGTAAAAAAAAAAAATGTGAATGAACAATGAATGTGTAACAATGAGATTGTTTGAATTGTAACATGGTGAACTAATTTATATATGAAATAATTATGGATTTCCAAAAGTAATTGTGGGTTTAAAATATAGTTGATTTTATTGTGAGAGATATGACATTGTTTATTTACCTGAGGAATTACGTGAATCTCCAAACATGTAATGGTTCTTTCATGAATCTCAGAGTACATATGAAGTGAAATAATGAATGGATTTAAATTTTTAAAAGACAATGTGTAGCTATGCTAATCAAGTGGAACATGATATTTTGACTCTACTGATAGTTGATGTGATAGCTTAATTTTCATGAAACATGATATTATTATTTTTAGTTTGGAGTTTGGATTTAGCCATCTTAGAGGTGCAAATAAATTTGGATTAATGCATGATTTTACGTGTTAGAGACTTCCAGATTTATCCATATTACCTTAAAATTTTCTTGTAAATAAGAATATCTATTCTTTGATCTAATTATATCAGAAAACACTCTTAAACTCTTAAATAAATAAAATTGCATAAAAATTTTGCTTCTATTTTCGATGTTATTCTTTTCTACACTCTCGCTTTAAGGCGTTTCTTTTGCAACATATGATGCAATGGCTAGTTAAATAAAAATAGTCATATACATAATTATAATTATGAAAAATCAACTAAATTCATATACTAAAATTCCATCGCCATTCTTCTTATTCTTAATAAGAACCATAATTGATAGAAAAACGTAACCCATAAACAAACTCCAACTGTATTCCTAATAAAAAATAAAACTAAAAATTAAAACTAATCGACATCTAATCCTCGTACCAAAAATAGTACACTAAATTCAACCTCATTAAACAAAATATTGAATATATTTTATAAGAGAATCGCTTGGAGTTAAGTTGAAGCAGACTGTTGAAGCACACTGGATTAGGCGGGGTCTGTAATACCATATTACTTGTTATATGGTTGCGCTCCTTTCTTGCACAAAGTTTATTATTTATCGATGAGACTTAATAACATAATATTTTTTCGAAACACAAATACAAAACCTTGTATATTAAACTATTAAACCCAAAAAATCCCAGTTGAATGGATATTTGGTGAGAATAGAAGGTGAGGCACCAAGGTCAAGTTTTCTTGGTGCCATTGTTGTTGTGGCCATAACTTTGCATAGGAATACGCCTTCAGAGAGTGTGAGTGTTAAGGAAATACACATCCCAAATGTCAACTTCTGTTCCCCATGTATCTTAACTACAACGACACTATGCCACCAAGCATCCAGGTCATAAGGGTCAACTGCAACTGTGGAGATGCAGTTGAAACATAAGACTTGAATGACTGGTTGCTGTAGTTAAACTACGTGCAAGTACAGAAACCAACAATTTGGTTAGTGTATTTCCTCACACTCACATTCCGAAGGCGTTTTGCCATTCAAAATTATGCCCAAAACAACAATGGCACCGAGGAAATTGGAGCTTGGCGCCTGAGTCATGAAAAAATAATACCGAATTCATGAATGCTGCGTGAAGATGATTGGAATGGTTGTCAAGAATGGCTGGTGTGAAGTTTCTTGGAAATGTAAATACAGATATATACATGAAAACCCAAGACATACATACATGGAAACCCACATGTTCTGCAACAAGAATTGTGCTTCGCTTATCTTGGTTTCTGAAGTAGGGTTAGGGATCTTCTGCTTCTAACTTTGGTCTTGTGGGCGCCGGGGTTATGCTCTGGGCTGATGGACATGGCAACTGGTCAGATGATGGAAGTTGTATGGATGCCCAACATCTTATACTTCCCATAAGTCCAGAATCTGGGAGGATTACCTGCAAGGTATAGAATTTCATGTTGAGTATTTTATGGTGATTTATATTGAAAATAAAATATAATGAAAATCAATAAAACAAAAATATAGGTTAATCTTTTTTTGCAAATCTATAAATCATCTAGTTGAATTACCTCCGCATGTTGTTGAAGATCACGCTCAAGAGAAGAAATTATGCTCAGTGAAAGTGTATGACAAGAGTTTTTCTTTAAATAAATCATATTCACATGAATACCATGGGTGAATACTATGGGCTTTCAATACCACGAGTCATTTTATTATCATTATTATTATTTTATTTTTATATATATATATATATATATATATATATATATATATATATATATATATATATATATATATATATATATATATATATATATATATATTATAGTTTAGTTTATTTATTTATTTTATTTTTTATCATGGGTTAATAAGAGGTTATTTTTATTTTTATTTAGTTATTTTATTATATTTTGACAAAGTTAAAATGTTTACTTTACATGAGATTACAACATCGCTATCACAATGGGTTGGAAAGTGCCTTTCCTCTCCCCTCTTAACTGTTAAGAAATGCCAAGACAATAGGAAAGTTTATTAATAATTATTATTTTAATGAAATTAATTAAAAAAAATTGAGAAGAAGATAGAGATGAAAAAACAATAATAACAATAATAATAGATTTTGGTTAAACCAATATTAATATTAATATATTATAGTTAATTATAAATATTAAAAATAATAAAAATTTTGAGAAGGACAAGTAAAATGAGATAGAGATATAATAATAATAATAATAATAATAGATTTTGGTCAAACTAATATTAATATTAATAAGATCAAGTTAATTATATATATTAAAAATAATAAATTAGACAATAGTCAAATTGATACTAAAGAGATGAGGGTTCAAATTAATACTACAGAGATGAGGGTTACTAAAATCTGTCAATGTTATTAAATTAAATTATTGGGTTAAAGAAGTATAAAAATAGAGTGAATTAAACTATATTAAGAAGGGTAAAAACAATATAAAAAGAGATTAAGAAAATGTAAAATTAATTAAAAAAAATTAACTATTGGGGGAAGAGAAAGGTTACTCATAAGAAAGATTAAATTAAATTAAATAATGAAAATAAAATTATAGATTTTATTTAATATATATATATATATATATATATATATATATATATATATATATATATATATATAATGTTTTAATAAATAATTAGAATTTTTAATTTAATTAGTTTTAAATGTATTTTTATTTTTATGTAATTTGAGGAAGTTAAAATATTTAGATAACATAATATTGTTGGACATTGGATAAATCAACACTTTCCAGGTGTTTGAGGTTTTGGGACTATTTTCTAACACCTACGAATTTTGATGTAACAACAATCATGATTCCAGTAAGTAGTACTAAGACCATAAAAAAGCTTAATAATAATTATTAATTTAATGAAATTAATTAAAAGAATTTGAGAAAGAGATAAACTTTAATAATAATAGATTTTAGTTAAACTAATATTAATATTAATGGATCATAGTTAATATTATATATTAAAAATAATAAAAAATTTGAGGACAAGTAAAACATGATAGAAATCTAATAATAATAATAATAGATTCTATTCAAACTAATATTAATATTAATACATCATAGTGAATTATATATATATATAAATATAATAAATAATTTGAGAAGAACAAGTAAAATGGATAGAGATCAATAATAATAATAATTTTTGGTCAAACTAATATTAATGAGATCTCACTTAATTATATATATTAAAAATAATAAATTAGATAATAGTTAAATTGATACTAAAGATATGAGGGTTAATAAAATATATCAATATTATTAAATTAAATTATTATGTTAAACAAGTATAGAAATTAGAATTATATTAAGAAAGGTAAAAACAATATAAAAAGAGTTTAAGAAAATGTAAAATTAATAAATAAATTAATTATTGGGGAAAGGGAAAGGTTACTCTAAAAAAATATTAAATTAAATTAAATAATGAAAAGAAAATAATAGATTTTAGTTAAATTGATATATGAATGATAAGATTTAATTATTTATATTAAAATATTCTTATGCAATTTTATTCAATAAAAATGTTTTAATAAATAATTATAATTTTTAATTTTTAATTTAATTTAATTGTATTTTTATTTTGAAGTAATTTGAGAAAGTTAAAATATTTAGATAATGAGAATGGGGCCTTGGATAGACGTGATCAGGTGCTCTGTTAAGGTATTTCTTGATGTGAAGTCACTAGTTCAATTCCCCACCCCGATTAGGGTGATATATTGGACAAGTCCAAGTGCTTTGGGACATGTGCTTAAATGTCTCTCGTGGATCCGTTAACGACCATTTTCTAACACCTGCGAGTTTTGGTGTAAAAATAGTCATTATTCCAACAATTGGTATTAGAGCCAAAGGTCTCAAGTTCAAAACATACTCAAATGGCGTTTGGCGGGGGGGGGGATTGTTGAACATTGGATAAACCAACACTCCCCATGTGTTTTGCGATATTTTCATTAGGGGAATTTTGAGGTCTAAAATGGGCCTCCTAAGGAAATTATAAAATAATAGTGGAAATTATAAAATAAGGTTAGATTACATCATCAAATTTTAGAGGGAAAAAATAAATTTTTTTTTTTTTTTTTCAACTCGTATTTTCAACTTGTCTCCCTATGGGTTTACTCAAATTTTGATTAGAAACAATCGTTGGATGGAGACTTTGATTCCTCATCTAAAGAGTACTCATGCTCCATACTTTCGGTGGACTTTGCTACATGACAAATGTGACTGCAATCATGTTTTTTCATGTATTTCTCAGTTTTCATGTAGCAATGTCCATTGAAAGTATGCAACATGGCTACTCCTTGGATGAGGAATTAAATTTTTCATCCAACAAGTACTCCCACTCAAAATTTGAGTAAAACCTTAGCGAGATATGTTGAAAATACGAGTTGAAAAAGTAGTTTTATTATTTTATGATTTTTGATATTTTTACATTTTTATTCCAAAAATGGTTAACCATCCCCCATGGTTGACATCATCATCTTGAATCCTATTGGTTCTTATAAATTTTATTTTGGTTGTACATTTTTCTTAGGAGGCCCATTTTAGACCTCAAATTCCCCTAATGCTTAAATGTTTCTCGTTGATCCATTAAAAATGTCGGTGCATCTGTTTAGTAACACCCGTGGGTTTTGGGGTAACAGTAATTGTAATTTAAAAAAACATTATAGGACATGATATTAAAATATCTCTTCCATATTGGGCTCGAAAGCGCATCTATGCACAACCGATATTTTTTGAGTTCTATAAACTCATGGTATTGACCCATGGTATTCATGTGGAATATAGTCTATTTAAAAGAGGAAAAAACTCCAAGTTAATTTATCCTTCAAAGGTAATGTGATCCACTAAAAGATTAGGGTTATCCTAATGGCCCATATGTTTTTGAGCTTAATAAACCCATGGCATTGACCCATGGTATTCATGTAGAATATAATCAATTTGAAAGAGGAAAAATATTAAAGTAAATTTATCCTTCAAAGTAATTTTATCCCCTAGAGGATTAAGGTTAGCTCGATGCCCCCCACTATTTCACATACAAGAGAGGGATCTTGAAGGCATCCTACAAAATCCCTAGCACATCCAATAATTTTAGCTCCTCTCGCTCTTGTCTACTATCTTCACTTTTTTAGTTTTGGTTTGTTTCAAGGGGTAACCTTGGTTCTAATGAGTTATTATTACCATGCAGACATGTATCACACTCATTCCCAAAGTTTCAAGTAATGTCGCACAAGTGTCTTCGCTGTCGTCACAAATTGTATATTTAGTGTCACACTTGGAGTGAGCTGTCATGATGTTGTCGCATTGAGGACAATATGTTGTTCATGTGTTCTTAGTGTCCTATTTTGTGTCGTCAAGGGATCTAAGTGTGTGATCATACTCAAATATTATTTGTGTCCAAATTCATCTCACTGATCCAACACTTAGTCAAGACTTAGAAAACTCCCCGACCAGGCCACTCAGCCTCATCCAACCCTCTAGAACTGTGCATTGCATAGTATCATTCCTCAAGAAGAAACCTTGTCTCTTGGAAATGCACAATGCACAATATATACCTCTCATAATTGTGTAATCTCAGTTCTCAACCTGACCCGTTGAGCTTCAGTAATTCACAATATTTATCTCCAACCTAACCTGAACTATGCATTGCATAGTCTGAGTCCTCAAGCCACATCCTTGAGCTCCTGAATTATGCATATATACAATCACCTAGGATCATGTCCTTTAATAATTCCAAAGTATGAAAACTCAATGCTCAAGCCTTAAGCTTGAGCCCTTGAACCCCTCAATTGTGCAATCTCATAGCTTGTTCTCTTGCATTAAATGTGCATTGGGAAACCTCAATCCTCAAGAAATCCTTTGACCTTTTCCATCCTAAACTTCTCATT